>JAABOM020064426.1:0-42074 GCA_011800125.2 Solanum clarkiae | reverse complement strand
AACCCTTGAAAGAGATTGAAGATGGAGACTTGAAGCTTGAATGAAATCCTTGAAGAAATCCTTAAGATTGGTCTTGACTTTTGAGACTTAAATTTAGGGACAAATATGAGCTTAAGTGTTTGAGAGGATATTGGGGAATTTAAGGATGATATGAGGGTGAAATAAGGCTAACTATATGTATTTTCAAGTGTAGAAACCCTTAGGCCCAAGACCAAAAGCCTTGGACCCGAAATAGAAAAATGCACAAAATAACACTAGGGAACGTCGCGCCCCAGACGCGGAAACTATTCTGGAAATTGCGTTCTTCAATTTTCGTAATTGCTAAATCTTTTCTCTTAAATTGGGATTAGACCCTTTTCCCCCTAATTTGGACTCCTTGAACAAGAATATGAAGTAGGATTTTCAAAATAACAAATGGATTTTGAGACATATGAAATTTAAAATTTTAGGTATTTTGAGGCACGTTTTGGGCACTCTTTGTGATTGTTATAGATATTCTTCAAGCTAAAAAACTCTCAACATACTAGTGATAACATCTGGAGCCTCTTCAACCTCTTGGAAACCATGGAGAGCATAGAATTGTTGGTCCTTTGGATGGCTTGAGGTTGCCAACCTTGTCCTTGGGGCCTCGCACCGCTGTTTGTGCAATAATTTGCATGATGGCTGGGATGCCCACATTTGAAGCAAGCATTGGACCCAGCTAGGAATTCTCCCTTATGGAGCCTTCCACACTTGGGGCAACTCGGGCTTTAGGGATTAGGAGCAGCCCCCTTGCTTCTAGTGGTCCGGGGAGGATTATTAGTAGGCCCTTATCCACCTTGCCTCTAGCCACCTTGTAATTTGTGACAACCACTCCTTTGGTGAGAATAGCTCCAACTATCTACTCAAGCCATTCTGGACTTCATTGCCCTCTCTCATAGCTTTTCCTCCTCTATTTGTTCTACATAAGTCATGAAATGGGAAATATCCATCTCCTTGATTGAAATGGACATCTAGGATTCCTTGGAGACCAAATCAGAGATGCCAGAGATGAATTTGCTCATGTGAGCCCTTGGATATGCAACCATGAAGGGGGCATACTTGGAAAGCTTGGTGAATTTAAGGACATACTCCCTTACACTCATGGTCCTTTGCTTGAGGTTGATAAACTATTATAACATTGCCTCCCTTAGCTCAATTGAAAAGAACCGATCCAAGAAGGCATATTTGAATTCTTCCCATCCAGTGGGATCTATTTCTTGGTGCCCCTATACACCCATTACTCATACCAGATGTTGGACACACCCTTAAGTTTGTAGGCCACCAACTTGGCTTTTTCCCATGAAAGGACACCGGTAGCCACAAACTACTCGGTAGGCTTCACCATGGAACCATAAAACTCAAGAGGGTTCATCTACATAAAGTCATGCACTCTAACGGATGGGATTGTCACTTGGGGAGGAACAACTATCTCCCAGTTGACTAACTTGGTTGGCCAATGCTTCGGCCAACAAAGTGAATGTGTCTTAGAACTCGATATGAGACACTCCATCATTTGATTGGAGTGGGGAAACTTGTTTTTCGGGAGTGATTATTTAATGGGGAGCCCTCCTTGGAAACATTATCTAGAAATATGAAGAGGATTTTATAGGAATACCTTAGCCAACTCTAATGGAACGACATGAATAAGAAAGAAGGGATGACTTTTCTAAACTGTCTTATACCTTCTCACTCAAGATAGTGGCGTGCTTCACAACCTTGAATAAGACTCTACTCAATGAGATGTGGATGGACATCTGAGGAAAATTTTAAAACCTCGTGCTCTGATACCAAGTTTGTAAAATCCCGACTTAGGGGCCTAGTCATCATACGATGAATGACATACCTGAAGGCAACTCATCCAAGTCATCTTAAGCATTCATAGGCATAAGTATAAAAAAGACAGAATTATAATGGGGATGGGTCTATGGGATTTTTTAAGATAATGAAGCGACATTAAAAAATATGAAAGACTAATATCTTTGTCCAGAAAGCATAGTAACTAATATATAGATCGAAGAAACAAGTAATATTCGATTTTCATCAAGTAGAAAAGACTCCATAATAGAACAACATAGAATGTAAAGGCCTTAAGAGGGCCACATAACTAAGGGCTCACCACTAATAAAACTTCTAGTCATGAACTCCAAATACTAGCCATGAGCCGGTAGAGGAGTACATGTCCCTATATGGTTAAATTATGCAAGAAAAATATGCATTAGTACACTAGAATATACTAAGTATATGAGATGCAATATATGCAAGAAATTGTAATGCCATCATTCAATTACTACATATACGTGCATATTAGATGAAGAGTACATCAAATGAGCTTAAGCATGTACAAGGAATATAGTTCAATATAGAAGAGAAAACTAGCATGAGGAATCATTCATAAGGAATCATAACATAGAGCCATAAACTTGTGGGAGAATACCTTAACCAACATATAAGACTATCTGAGCTACTATGTGGAATACAACCTAACCCCCAACATTGGCACAGGGAGACCACTTGTTGGGTGGAAATTCGTCAACTTTTCATGCATCTTAATAACATGAGTGGCCTACGTGGATCCACTAGCCTAGCCTTTAAGGGCTCATATGGTGGCAAATAGTTAGGGATATTGATATTTATCTTTAGTGGATCATGCCTCAACTAACAAAATGAATCCCTATCTCAAGTCCACTTTATGCTCAATCATCCCATGGAATCTTTAAAACATGTACTTAGTCAAATTATGACACTTCGAATAATATGTAGCAATCATAGGAGTAGCTCAAACATAGGAAACACCAAATGAGAATTTTCCTTTTATCTAGGGGACCTCTCTTAAACATCTTTTGAGGTAATTGTCAACATGCTTGTATTTTTGATAAATCACAACTTTAAAACTTAGGATTGATACCCTAATAATTATAAAAAAAATCATATAAGACCTTACTTGAAACTAGGTGGGTGAGTCTTTTAAATGGAACAATCATAAATCACATAAATTACGAGAATATACTCATTTAGAAACATGTAAAACAACCCACATCTTTTTGACAAAAGAACTCATCATTGGGGTCATTATCAATAACTTAAATATATGCATATACTTAGTAAAATATTATGACTTCATTAATATTGTTTAAGTAGCTAAGGTATCATGAAATCATCATAAACATGCAAATTATTTTGAGGAACTTAAATAAAAGGTATGTTAAATAGAACTTTATGGTGGAAGGATACTTGTAAATCAAACTCACATATCTCAATAAGTTGTGAGGGAAACAAACTTGAAGCCTTATGAAGAACCTTTGAAACCCTAGCTTTGCCTTGCTTATGGAGAGTGTTCTTGCCTTAGTAATTTTTAGTAATTGGAACAATGAAGAGAATGAGAGTTTCTCAGGGTTTAAGATCTAATTTAAAGTCCCAAACTTCATTAAAATGACTTATTTTAGGGATAGAAATGAAGAAAATAACAAAACCACCCTTCATTAAAACTTCCAAAAATCACCCTACAAAAACTCATTTATGGGCCATGGAATGAACCACGGATTGTAAGTCCCACTCATCTTGTTAAGTTTTCCAAAATCCCTGAAATTGATTTGCTATGCTCAAACTGTGAAACCGTCTTGTGGGTTGTCGCTTGATCTACAGCTCGTGGTTAGACACATTGAGTGTTTTCACACTTAGCCATTTTTCCAAATTTTCTTGGATCCTATCCGCGAAGGGATTCTACAGACCATATATTATTTCATAGGCCATGCTGTTAATTCATAGGTCACTTTTAAAAAATTCCAAGTTTCTTTAATATCTTATAATCCCACCCATGACCCTATCTACGAACCTTCATCGTTTCTACAGCCTGTCACTGGTGGTCTGTAGGTTACCCCACACTTGGAAACTTTTTTCTTTCCTGATGTTCATGTTGAAGGGCAAAACCTACGGGCCGTAACTCCTCCTACTGGTCGTAATTCACCCTTGTTAACTTAACTTTAGGTCATTTTAACCCAATTTTTTCTACACTCTTATGTTCCTAAACTAGGGGTTGTTACATCAATCCATATCATAAATCTCATGAAAATCCTATTCATGCATGCTTATGCCATGAGGAATGAGAGAATAGTATGAGTACTTGAAATTTTTGCTTAAAATATCATAATAATATGAAATCATACTAAATCCATAAAGAAATCAACAATTGAAACACACTGAAAATTACACATGCATAAATTCATCATAAAAAGACTTGCTTATTCAATTCTCAAAAAATCCATATAAATTGGCATAATAAGATTCAAACTATGGTTAAAGCATCAATTGAAATGAATCCATAACTTAATTTCATCAAATTAGAGCTAAATAACAAAACTCACTCGTAAATCTTATTTAGAAATCCTGAAATTTGAGAAATCAAATTTGGGGGTTCATGATTAGAAGGTAATCATGAATAAAATTATACATACCTTGAAAAAAGTAGGAAGATTAAGATGAGTTAGGGATGTCATCCAAATCTACTACTCAAATCGAAAAAGGGACGATCATTATCAATATATTAACCAAACAAAAGAGATAGGGTTGAATCCCGAAACCCATAGGGATTGGTGGTAAAGTGATTCATTGAACTATACAATTGTAGGGTTTACTTGGGGGTTCTAGTAAATAAAATTAAGATTCTTCTAATAATGATATCTAACTTGCAAAGTAACAATAGATTAAAAGTGATATTGGGGATGTGCAAATATGGGATTAGATCACCTAAGCCAGGTCTAAACACTTGATTAATTGAGTTAAAAATATGTGAGTAGGCTAGGTTGCTGGTTACCAATACTTTAATTACGACACTGAAGGTGCTTCACATTAATCTATTGCAACATCATATGCAGATCACTTAAGATCACGCCTGGCAAGAGAAATCATAGCAAACCTCTTAATACCTTAGCCATTGAATCCAATGTTGTGGCATTAAACTGAAACCCCGAAAGATTTTAGCTAATACATCCATTACACATTCTATTAAAGCAATAATGGACATCTAAAGTAAACCCCAAGTTTGCAACCTTAGCATTATCGATGAAACTTAGCAATAGATATAAATTCACTCATATTAACAACAATATAATCAAAATATTATTAACCCAACATAGAAATCAAAAACTCATATTATTTACACACCCCCAATAAATGGGTTATTGTCACTCATGCTCAAAAGTAAAGAATCAATACCAAATTCAACAACTGAGTATATAGGTATGATGAATAGAAAGAGTAAAGTTGAATTAAACCAGCTAATCTCCACAATTTCTTCTTCCTAAAGCTTGAAATAACCAAAACCTTGTACTATTGAGCAAGAAACTTCTATGCACTCTATTCTCTCTTTTCCACTCTATCTATAAAACCTGATATGGAATCTAAGTCAATGTCCTTGCCAAAAAACTTATATAGTCTATACATAATTAATGAAAGTTTGTGCACCGAGTTACCATTCAACAGTTAAGGTCTGCCATCGCTGAGAACTCTGATAATGTGTTGTATGTGCACTTGATTACCTTCCTCTGCATCCCCTAAAGGCTTGAATCTCTATATGATTAGGCGATGGCTCTATACTCCACCGATCATGTTTGGTGATCCGTCGAATTTCCCTCTGCATCGCCTTTCTATCATGAGCTTAGGCTCTTATGTACTACAACAATAGACGATCTTCTTTCCCATTTGGTGATATGCCAAAACTATTGGAAGCGTCAATTCTGACCACCTTTCTGGCATGGACTTGAGTGCTTGGTTTCTACAACGTTAAATAGTCTCGTTGAATCTTTGGTTTTCCACTGATTATGTCAGCAAAATCACTTTTGCTCGCCTTTTTTATTCTTTTAACCCTTTTCCAAAATTTGTTGAGTATTATCTACTTGTGCACTTTTACTTCATTCATGCCATAACACATGCATATTAGTTAAAAAATGAAGCATAATAGCATACCGAGGACAACATTTTTTTCACGTCCTAAGCTCAAAATCAATCCAAGATATGGACTCATCAACGCCCCCAATATAAGGCTTTGCTTTCCCTCAAGCAAATCAAACATCAGTTAGTCCACTTCAAAGCTTGCAAACAGGCCACAAGGAGCAATACATATAGTTTCACCTTTTTTATACAGTCTTGAAACTTCCACAAACCACTTACGCGATTTTGAAGCCTCAAAAGGTGAATAAGGAGTAATTAAGGCATTGCTATGCTCACAATTTTTCGTATAGAAACTGATCACTGCCTGAAAGCATTATCATTTTCCCTCGTTCCAATGAAGATCATACAAACACAAGATTATAAAAACGTTTCCAAGGATCTTTTCAATACTCACTCTTCTAATTGAGAAATGACATGTAAGCTTCAACCCATAGGCTTGACATTATTTTCAATCAAAGTTCTTTCATTTTCATTAGACTAGGATCACAAAGGACATCATTTAGGTTGTAATGTAGGATGACGGTTGGGTAGGATAGCATATGGATAGTAATGGCTCATCCTTCCTTGAACTCTACACATACTTTTAATACTCATGAATCCTTTGATCCTCACTCTTTTTCACCTCCTATTGACACCTTTTTGCTTTTGATATTCCATCCTAGGTGTCCTCCATTTTGCACAATTTTTCATGATTTTAGGGAGTCCTTTTTTATCAAGCACTTTCTTTTTCAATTCATCATGTTTATGCTTTTTGAATCGTTTCTTCTTCTTTTCATCATTTAAGGACTCCTATGCTTTCTTTCTTTTTCTCTTTCTTTCCTTAACTTTTACATGGAAGACACCTCCTCTTCTACCAACACTCCCAACTTTGGTCTTTGACCATCACTTTGCTCACTTAAGCTCAAGGAGGGATTGGTAATAAATAAGAGGGAATTGTCTTTCACAAATAAAGATCAAGACTACATGGTTGTCAAAGAAAGGATCAAAGCTCAAAGGGATTTCACTAAGGAATCAATCGAATCTAATTTGAGGCTAATATGGTCAAGGTGGACTCAAAAGGAATCAAAGAAGGGTAAGGTCCTTTCCTATTTCGTAATCAACCAAGTTACTCCTCAAAACAAACCAGGCAAGTTGTAAATGTTGCACAACATGCCATTCAATGAAACTCCTAACTCACTTTTGCAAAATGGACTCACATTGAAACAATAGCAACACACACTCACAACCTATGACCATCAAATATCGAAGTTCAATACTCACATAGCTCAAGATTCACCAAATCCATTCATAGACTGATTTTATAAGAGAAAGAATAAACGGTGAGTTAGTACATGTCCCTCATCAACGATACTATCCGAATCAATGATATGGGCTATGGATACTCAGATTCCTAAGGACTACAGACATGATATTTCTATTTGAACAGCTTTTCATATATGCATGAGGTTTTTCATAAATTAAAGACATCATTCACAATCATTCATCTATTCAAATCCAAAAGAAGAAAAGCAAAATAGAAAATTAACTACTAATCTGTTACAACCCAAAATGAAATAATATTTATAAACAATAAGTGGGGAATTGATTTAATTACACTTCAACCATCAAAAACAAGTGTCCGAATTCAATAGGCAACACGAATGCTCACCCATTCCTAAAAGAGACATTGCCCTCAATGTAGAAAAACAATAAATAATCAAACACAAAATAAAGGAGGAGGTTTAAGAATCCCCCTGATACACTCCATGTTACACTAAAGTTGGGACTGGAGGGAGCTCAACTATGTCGGATTATCCTCAGATCTTCTGGGGGGGATGGCTCCATGTGTCCTGGTAAACTTTATTTCACTACTTGTTTTTTTCTTGGCCCTTCTAGCTTTAAATTCGTTAGACAAGGTCTTCTCTCCAACCTTCTTGGACTGTAATTTGTGAGGACCCTCCATGGCCTCATGCTTATTCTTTAAAACAGTATATTTAACCTTCATTTTCAGGTGAAGGTATATGTTTTTCCTTGAGTTGGCTAGGGAGATTTGGTTTCCTGGTGGCTATGTGAGACAATAGGCCACCTCTCCTACTCACTCAAGGAACTCTGAAGATCCAAGATACCTAAAGTAAGGATTGCCTATTTACTTTCCAAATCGCAATAAACCCTTTATCAATGAAGGCTGAACTACACCTAATCCATCAACCTATGCTAGCGAAGGGGTAAGTGGCAAAGACAATAAATATAACTCTGTAAAAGATTTTTCGCGATTGGGGTCAGTTTTCCCACCAAAACTGTCAGCGAATCACCAAACTTATTCGGTGGTCAAAATGACCATCACTGAATTCAAAAGCAATCAGAGTTCAATAAAAATTTCATATTCGGTGACACATGATATCAGTTGACAATCTGCCGAATAAATTAAGCGGTTAAACAGAGCATCACCTAATGTGTTGGAAATAGAATTAAACACTTGAACATTTAGGCAACATGCATGACCTTTCGACGTACTGCCAAGTCAAGTTCGGCGGTCAATTGGCCACCACTAATTTTTATCGGCATCCTAAACTCCTAGACACCTTACTTTTTTCTAGGTATGTGTCAACAATGAGGAGGAGTTTCACAACACGAGCATAATCTTAGACTAACTATCACATCAATTGTACGATTTTGGTTAAACTATGAGTTAATGTCAAGAATGACACCACCCAATATACCATTGGGAAAGTTAAAGTTGCTCTACCAAAACTATGGGTTAATCAAACTTCACCCAAAGATACATAATTGAAACAAGTTAACCATAGGCATTTCGACTAGAAATGACAATATTTCAGATCACCAAGTTCAATACTTATTTGTAGGATAAGCACAACTTGTCAACATTCATGCTTATATCACTATCTATCAACCATTTTAAACTGAAGGTGCACTTATGGCTTAAAATTCGCAAAATAGGCAAGGTGTCAGAACCCATATTATGCAACTGTCATGACCCGGTCTTGGTCATAGTAGCACCTATCAAATTCACCTATAGGAAAGCCAATCACCCAACCCTAGGGTACCTGTCTTAGCTTCTAATCAAGACCACAACCAACACAATAACATAATAATTGAACTACCCAGAACATAGAAGTCAACTATACAGAGCTATGATAAATAGAAATATGTATTGTTATACATAAAAGTCAAACCAAAAATATAATATACAATCCGAGGGAGATCTTATACATACATAATACAACAATACAAGGCTAGATTCTGAAAGAAAATGATGCCCATCAAAAGAAGGAGAATGTGATGAAGTTTGAGTTGCTGGTTCATACCATAAAGAAGAGTCCTGCATTCTCAAATCCCCTGAAATTAGTGCCCCCAACTAGGACCTGGACTTGTATCATGGGAAGATGAAGAAGTAAGGGGTGAGTACTACAAAGAGGCACCTAATAGATATCATCTACCAACTGAGCAAAATGTAGCAAATCCAGTAGAACCAAGTATAAAGTACTGCAGTAGGTTTAGCTAAATGAAAACTCAAATCATTGATACAACAATTCAGGAAGCCTCAAACCATGATAGAGCTAAACATGGGAATGTACCAAGATAACTGAACCAACACATGTGATGAACAAAGATAACCTAAACCAACAAATCTCTGTTAAACAAAACCACAATTATCCTTATCTACGACGTAGTGTTGTAAATAGGTAAAAGACCCTAATATCTATTACAGTATGCCAACAGGCCCCAAAAGGTACACCCTCGCACAAATAATCAACCAAATAACAATAGAACCCATCTCCCAATATCACATGATCACAGGATGGCTATACATGGATGTAAGACCATAGTGTCTAAGCTTGAACGCCCCTAAGCTCCCATAATCTCAGAGGGTACACCCACACATAATCAGGTGTGTATATGTGTATGGCTTCATAGGTAATTAATCGACCCTCAACCCCCAGGTTCCACGTAACAATTAGGTCCTCAACCCATTATGGAACCAGTACCACCTAGGGCCTCGAACCCTGGTCTTTCTACCTGACCTCCGATCAGGTAGTCAGCCATGGAGAGATGGTCTGACAATTAAACATTATGGTGCAATGTATCCTCTGCAGGATAAAGAATCCCCCTAAAATAATCAACAGTGTCTCAACTCAGAATATCACTCATGAGGCCTTACCCCTAAATTGAAATCAGTTGGGTCCTCGACGCAAGATTCAGTCGGTGCTCGATCCTCAAAACCAACATCTGTTACCTGACCCAACAAGTGTGGCCATCAGAGAATGGGACCATAAGGCTTACAGCAATGGGGCTTGTCATCTGAGACTCGAGATATCAACAGTCACTCACTCAATAAGTATATCCAGATTAGAAACTCCAAAATTATGTTATGCCCGAAGTGAATGTAGGCAACAATCATATCGTGCCAAGAGTGAAGTAGATAATGACACTCTCAACCTAGATATTCCTCAGTCTTAATCCAACCTATACAATCGTAACTACCACTTCTCTCAGATAAAACAAATACTCCAGCATCAAATGGAAAGAACCAGTGCACAATAACTATTAGTTGTACGAATGATGTATAGACACCATAAATCTCCGTAAAAACATGCCTAACCAAGGACAAGTATACCATAACTTTGCCAATCACAG
Organism: Solanum clarkiae; assembly: GCA_011800125.2. Taxonomy (NCBI): domain Eukaryota; kingdom Viridiplantae; phylum Streptophyta; class Magnoliopsida; order Solanales; family Solanaceae; genus Solanum; species Solanum clarkiae. Next base: position 31,472 of record JAABOM020064426.1, on the reverse strand, counting down.
TGCCTAGAGAAAACATAGACAACCACGGTATATCATAATTATCCATGACAACCAAACTCAACAAAGTCATATATATTCCAGAATCAGGCCGCAGTACGACATATAAATTAATACATGATGTCTTGTTCATCATATCTTAGTAGCAGCAAATTATAACCACTCATTAATGTACGAGTCAAGTCAAAACACATGTTTGTCCTAGGGAACTAGCCCATATTCGACTCTTACTAGGCCTCTTCCTCTATATAAAGCAACTCATAGGGCAGCGACGGTAAAACCTAAGAAAAGCACTGAGAGGAAAGACAATCAGAAGAGTTTCACCAACGCAGAATCATATTGTAACCTAGCCACGATCAAGGATATCCCCTAAGGCAACCATGTGCGACCCACTAATATTGTGCTCTTCTCAAATAGGGTACCAGCATAAAATGACTAGGGTAAGAATCCTATTACGAGGATGTTTAGTAGTGTTTTATCAAAAATCTCATTTTCACAACTTTAATTTCTCATTAACTCACATATTTGCATGATTCTCTACCAAAACCATCCATAATCATTCCAATTCTCCTAATAACCCATAAAACGTCTAAAGTCGCCACACAGAAGCTCAAAACAATAAAGAAGTTGCAGAACAACGAAAATGATCCAGAGGGTCATTACAACATCCCCCACTAATAAGACTTTCATCTACAAAAGTATGAACACAGGGATAATTACAAATTTTAGTCTGCACCATGGGTATATCGATCATAAGTAGGCTCTGTATCCCAGAACAGTTCTGGTACTTATTTTGCTATCCAAAAATCCAAGCACAAATGGTTCACAGAAGTTAAATACTTGCAACTATGGCTAATAGTCTCATATTTACACACAAGGCCAAAATCCTATTTCCTTGTTGTCCAATCTACCCGGCATCACCAGCGAACACTCAGCAATGTAGAAAATACCCAATAGGACATCCTCTAAAATGACTCTCAGTACCTCTCTTCGCACCCAAACATTTGTATATCACATCTCAAACAAGGTCATCAATAGCTATTACCATTTGTCCCATATTTTTTAGCGGCTAACACGCAATTCTTTGTAGAAACTATAACAGTAGCCATTGGTGCTTGTAAGTTACAAAATTCATGCTACACAATACAATAGTCAGCCCCAACCATAACAAGCCACTCACAATGGCCATAATAGATCCGGACTGCAATGCCCCAAAATATTTTCCACCAAAACCTTCCGTATCTATATTCGACCATCATTTAACTCAGCAAAATTACACTAGAATAGATGTATCTCTGATGTGCTATCAAAATAAAGAACTTTTGATGTTTAAAACTTGGAATTTTGTATGCTTTCAATGCAATGTTAATAGATTTGATGTGTTTTTATGTTTGTTTTGTAGCATTATGGGGTTGGCGCAATTCTTGGGCAAAGTGTGCAGAAGTTGCTGAAGCAGAGGTTCCACAAGACCCTTTACGAACCATATAGAATTCTACGAGCCATAAAGTTTGTTTCATGTACAATTCCAGTGAAGGGTGGATTTTTGAAGTTAAGTCTACAAACATGCAGACAAGCTATAGAAGACTTTATGAGCCATAGACTTGGTGTCATTCTCTAAGGATCCGAAAGTACAGATTTCCTGGAAAACCATCAGACGAAACCTTGTATAGGCCGTAGACAGGTGTTGTAGAAGACAGTCCTAGAATTGAAGCAGCAATCCACAAAAGCCCATTTATGAGCCGTAAAATGTTATACAGCCCATAGAGACCCTCGTAGAACCTGCCAACCCAATTATCGTATTCCATTTTGGTTTTGTATTTTAAACACTATATATAGGTTTTTTAGGCTAATTTTCAAGGAGGAAAAAGAGAGAAAAAGGTAAGTACTTGTAAAACTTTATTTCATCTTTTGATTTCAATCTTGTGATTCTCATTGAAGAGTTTGGATTTCTTGTGCTTAATCCCTAGGGAACACAATACCCCAATTACTCTTCATACTGGTTTAGCACTTTTCTTAGTTGAGAATTACTTTTTATAGTTGTCACAAAACCCCTCTTTTTGGGGAGATAATTGCATTTAGTTCTTCTAAGTATACCATATTCCTTTTGGGATTTGACCTTAACCTATATTAGGTTATATATCTTGACAACGACCACCTTAGCCTTAAAAAGGATATTTTTGAAACAACCCCAAAAAGTGCCCAAAAATGAACCGTGGAAGTGCTCGAAATCATAATTCTCATATATCTCAAAATCCATGCGTGATATCAAAAATTTGACTTCATATTCTTGATCAGAGGGTCAAATAGAGTGGGAAATAGGTCTAATCCCAATTTTAAAGAAACTGTATAAAAATTTGAAAATCGCAAAATATGATTTCCCGAGAACACTACACGCCCTCAGTGCGACGCGGTTGGGGCGCACCACCACCTCCTCTTGAACACATTATTCCACAAACATAGGACTTTAATGCCAAAGATTTTAGTGGAACCAATATCGGCTAAACCCTATGGCTATAGAGCTTACTAGAACCATTGTATTACTGCCACTACCGGCTGACACAAAATTTGTTTTCTCAAGTGGGTTGCTTCAGATGCTGCAAATCGTGGATTGTTCACAGGCCTACTATTAGAGGATCTGTATATTTATCTACACAACATTGCATTTCTCTACAAGAGTGTGATGGGAACAGAAATTGTCTATAGATGTTGTGGGACTTTATATTTTCTAATTATCTCTAATGTGCAATGCACCGCTATGGCTATCCGTGCTCCCACAAAATTCAATCACCGGTTGGGTTGAGTTACAGAAGCCCTTTTTGGAGAAGTACTTCTCGAGATCGAATAAGCTCAAGTTGAATGATCAAATGAACAACTTTGAGCAACTTCTTGGTGAATCGATCAGTACTACATAGGAGCGATTCACAAAGTTTTTGAGGAATGTCCCTGACAATAATATTATTGATGATGCCTACGTGGAGATCTTCTACCATGCCCTAGATGCAAATAGACAATTATATGCTTATACAATCACGGGAGCATATTCATAGATCAATCATTTGCAGAGATCATCGAGCAGCTGGACAAATCACGTATGGGGGCCAAGGAATAGGCCTTCTGCCAAAAGCTTGGGCATGATCAATTCAAAGCAACAAGGATAAATGAAGGGATCATGCAAGCACTTGCACTGGTGTGGAAAAGTACCAACATAGAGGTGCTAATAAAGCCGACACAAGCAACCATAGAGGTTGCCACGACATCCACTGGGGACAGAAAAGACATGCAGACTCATATTGCAAAGATGGCTACAGGAATGGATGTTATATGCTACAGGACAATCGTGATACTGGTGCTAGTAACCCTATAGTTGACGAGATATATGACCACCTATTAAAGAAAGCTGAGACACAGGATCAGACCTTGAGAGAGATTAAGTCTGACATTACGAGTGTAAATCAGAATATTGAAATCCATTATGTTGCTATCAAACAACTAAGCAACAGTTTGGTCAAGTGTTAACTCAACTCATTCAGTGCCTGAAAGACATATCACCCGCTAATTTTGTACAAAACTAATGAATAATGAGCAGTGTAAGATGCTTAATACTCATGATGATAAGAGCACCACTGATCCTTCCATGATAGTTAATGATGAAGAATGGACAATTGGTGAAGTCTGAGTACTCAAGTTGTGTATATCATGCCATGACAATAAATCAGGCACTGCTTGAGTGGAAACCTAAGGTGGACACTGGCGCTTAGCACCCATGTTTGTTATTTTTGACCCTTGCACTTTATATTATAATTTTAGTGTGCATTGAGGGCAATGCACTATTTTTTCAATGGGGCGTGGGTAGTTATAGGCCTCAGTGAAGTATGAGTAGACTTGGCCTATAACTATCCCAAATTTTGAATCTTTAGGGTTTTGTCGCTTGTGTTCTTTTTCCTCATGGAGATCTAATTTCTGTACAACAACATGTGAATGATGTGTAGGTAGTATTGGTAGCATATAGTATTTATATCTATGGAATATATATGTTTTGGTGCTTGTGTGTGAAAATTGTATCCACCAAAATTTTTATTATTTAGTCCAGATTGCAACAATGAACGTTCAATTATGTCAACAGTGCTTGTTCTGATAAATGAGGATAAAATTAAGATGAAAAGAATGATCTGAGAGTCTATGTTAATAGTATAATCAATGTCATATGAGTGTAAGCTTACTTTGCTAAATTTATGTGTTATGTTTCAGGTTAGTTTGTTAGGAAAGGATCTTAGACCTTTGTTCATAATAGGCCACTAGCCTAAATAACCAACCAAATGTGTAAAAAAATCCCTTGATCCTATATTTGAGCCTTATATGAACCTTTTCTTTGTAAAACCTAAGTTACCTAGCCTTATTAGATGTAAAATCCTAAAGTTGGCTCTGGTCCTTCCTTGAACATTTTGCACCTTGACTGAGGAAAAAAGCCTAAGTTGAGGGTGGCTATCAAAAGTGGCCTTGGTTACTAGGAGGGATAGTGTGCACCTTGACTTAGGCCAAAAGCCTAAGTTGAGGGTAGCTGGTGTAAGGATAAACACATAATGAGGGGGGGAAATAGTGATACTTGGAAAAGGAGAAAAAATGTGTATTGGGTGTAAGAAAAATGAGTAATGCCTTAGCAATGAACTAAAAAGGGAAATGCCATGAAAATACAAGGCAAAAAAATTTGAAAAATGAGAATAAAGCACCCAGAAAAGCTTGAAATAGGAGAAAGGGAGAACAAGGTGAAAAGTAATAGTGTTGGTAGGGAAAGTCTAGACAAACTTTGTTTCAAGGAGGACCTATAGTCACTATGTTCCCACAAAATTCATATCAAAGCCCCTTGAGCCTACGTTACAAGCTAGTAAAGTCCTTAAGTGATCCTAGTCCAAGTAATCAAAGGTCATAGTCATGATTTTAGGGGCAAACATATGGTATTAAGAATGATATCTTAATGTCCTTTTGTGAGAATGAGTGATTTTGCATAATCCCAAGATTACATTAGAAAATATCATTATGAGTGAGATATGGGACTTCTTTCTCAGAGGATACTTGCATTGCATTGTTTGCACTAGACTAACTTAGTTATTTTGGCTTGTTGATAACTACCTCGCTTGACATAGTTGCATGGTCACATATATTGACCTGTACTGGTTTGCTTACTAGCTGTCTGGTATGTTTTGAAAGTGGTGAGGGTGTTTCTGCTTGAGTTTGATGTAATGTATGCCATTGGATTGAGGTCTATCAGTTACTATGCTGCTTATGTAGATTGAGTCCGTCGCTTGAGGACAAGCAACAATTTTAAGTTGAGGGTGTTAATGTGCTGTCAAAATACAGCACTTTTGATTATTAAAACATGAAATTATGTATGTTCTCAATGGTATGTTAGTAGATTTGATGTGTTTTTAGGTTTGTTTTGCAAGATCATAAGGTTGATATAATTTTTGGGCAAAGTGTGCAAAATTTGCTGAAGTAGAGGTTCAACGAGACTCTTTACGGGCCACAGAGAATTCTACGGGCCGTAAAACTGGTTTCATGTACAATTTTAGTGAAGGGTGGATTTATGAAGTTATATCTATGAACATACAGATAAGTCGTAGATGTCTTTAAGAGCTATAGACTTGGTGTCATGCCTTGAGGATCAGAAAGTAGGGATTTGTTGGAAAACAATCAGAAAAAAAAACCCTACGGGCCATAGAACTTTGTACGGACCGTAGAGGGGTATCATAGAAGACAACCCAAGTATTGAAGCAGCGGTCCATGAAAGACCGTTTACGAGCTGAAAAATGTTATATGGCCCGTAGAGACCTTCGTAGAGCCTGCTGACCCAATTATCCTATTATGCTTTGGTTTTGCAGTTTAAACACCACCATTAGGTTTTCTAGGTTATTTTTCATAGAGGAAGAAAAGAAAACTATCAAGGAACATTAGAAAGTTTAAGAAACACTTGTAAAGCTTTATTTAAGATTTCAATCTTATGATTCTTATTGAAAAGTTTGGATTTCTTGTGCTTAATTCTCTTGTGTAAGTGCTCAATTATGCAATTCAAATTCAAAAGTCATGCAAATACACTGATCATGAGTCGCTAAATCCACACTAGGGTTGTGGGAACCATGAAGAACTAACAAGGTAAAATCGGATAATTCATAATTCTTAAAAAGTGTGCATGCATGTATGAATTAATTCTCTTCATTATGAATGCTTTATAATGATGGCCAATATTAGAACTCGCCTAGTGTTACTGACTAGATCAAGGTAGTAATGAATAGGAAAAGAGATTAATTCACACGATTCGATTGATATTTCTCGTCTAATCGACTGAACTAGGCCGAGGGGAGGTTGTACTAGAACAATAGGTAAGGGTTAGTAATGTCACACTGCGCGGATTGACCAAATCACGAAGTGAAATTTGTCTCTCGCCTGGGCCAAAGGATTTAGTGAACTTAACTTACCATTCTGCATGCTACACATTAGAAAAGAATTCGATTATCTGGTAATACCAAGTTAAGTAATCATGGGAAACCCAATACCCTAGTTACACTTCATATTGGTTTAACACTTGTCTTAGTTTAGAATTACTTCTTAAAGTTGTCACAAACCCCCCCCCCCTCCCCTCTTTTTTTGGTGATAAGTTGGTTAATTAACCCGAATTTCATTGAGTTATTCTAAGTCTACCATATTCCCTGTGGAATTTGACCTTAACCTTGGTTAGGTCATATATCTTGACAACGATCACTTTAGCCTCAAAAAGGAGGTGTAGCTTGGGCGACATCAATATCATCCAGAATACACTGACTTTATATCCATCCACAGAAAATAGGATGTATAGCAAAATGAGCTAGAGGTAGGGCTAACTCGAATGCAACCAATCCAACCTGTTTCAAAATCTCAATGGGGCTAATATATCGGGGCTATGCTAAGATCACATTATGACCCGTATGACTTCTCTCAGGGGTGACACCTTTAGAACCTCACTGCTCCTAATTAATCTCAAGTTGTACCAATTGGTGTCCACGGTCAACGTAATCTCGACTATCGACTCTAAGGTGTCTTCAATCTCTCCTGAATATCCCGAACCCTAGCTAAGGCATCCTGCATCAAGGCTGTACCGCATGGGATCGATTCTATAGACTTAACCTAGACAGTTAGAGTATGACACCGACACCCACATCACAGAAATAAGTCAATCTGCCCCTAGGGCACATGAAAATCGAGGCAATCAAATAACATTGCTCAACCTACGTATCACAATCCTGAAGAATCATCATACCAAATCCCCCACTAATAAAAGAGACCCTCTACTAGAATGAGAACTAAACTAGGGTAGAAGATCCCAAATTCATACTCAAATATGCGGCGAGGCACACATATACATAAGTGAAAGGGCAATAAAAATGAAATACTAAAATAGGTGACTAGCACATGAAAAATATACTTGTAGTAGCCTCGTCAGAACCCTGGGCCTCTATCCATTCTAGGGATCCATAGCCTTGGATCTAATGGACCTCATATTCGACGCCACTTCTACCTCCGGCCCTGCTGCCTCTTCCAGGACCCATGGAATCCCACAAAAGGCTCTGTTGTTCCCTCTTTGGTTGTCCCCAAGACCCTGATCCATGCTCATACCCCTACCACCTAAGTGGGATGCGGATCTGGGGGCCTGTGAGGCTACATTTGTGACTCTAGACTCTGGGCAGCCTCTAATCCAATGGTTTGGTACCCAATACCTGAAAAACCTCGAGCTCTATTATGCCGCCTATGGCAATTGGCATCACCCACTCGCAGGGCTCTAATACTCTGAATGGCTATATTGAATGGCCCTGCCTGAACTGTTGTGGCAATCTAACCCTCAATTCTCTGAATCTAAATTGATATCCCTGGACACCTCACTCATGTTGTGCCCGTCTGTTGCAACACTTCAGTCCTCTCAATCAAGTTTCTCCCCAGATCGATCGTAGTCAACTAGAACCTGTGCTAGAGAACAAGGTCGAACTAGCTGGCCCTAAGTGCAACCATCAATTACCTGAGAGCCACTCATGCCTCCGACATGATCACAAAGGTAGCAGAGGAAGCGGGTTCCCCTATCTGAGAGAGAGCTGGGGAATGTTGTCTTGACTCACGAGCTGCAGGGGTTGCTCTTTATCTAGGAGTGATGGTGCAACCCTACCTCAAGCGCAAGTCCATGCTCTATGCACCATATCTCCGAGACATAAACGAAGTCAGATTCTCAAAATTCGGAGGGTTATTTACAATTGCATAATAAGAATTAACAATATTGGAAATTTCCTAAACATCCCGTATCCCCTAGAGATAAGCTAGGGACATCTCCGTACCAATCCACAGGACTCCACTAAATGGTAGTTTTGTATAGCAAAGACCAGTGAACCTTAAGCTTTGATACCAACTTGTAACGACCCAATCTTGAACATGATAGCGCCTGTTAAACCCACCTATAGTCAAGCCAACCACCCAACCTAGGGTACATTTCCTAGCTTCTAATCAAGACCGCAACTAACAAAGACTTCATAACCAAACTACCCAGGACCTGGAATTCTACTATACAAAGTTATGATAAATAGAAATACATATCGTTATACATAATAATCAAAGCAAAAATATAATATAAGGCCTGAGAGTGCTCCTACAAATAGATAATACTGCAATACAAGGCCAGACTCTATAATCAAAAGAAGGAGACTGTGACGAAGCCAGAGCTGTTGGTGCTTACCCAAAAGAAGTCTCTTGCACTCCTGGATCATCTAACATCAGCGTCCCTAACTAGGACCTAGACCTGCAACATGGGAAGATGCAGAAGTAGCGGGTGAGTACTAGAAAAAGGCACCCAGTAGGCATTATTGTCCTATCGAGTGTGATACAACAAATCATGCAGAGTTAAATATAAAGAACTATAGTAGGTTTAGCCAAACTAAACCTCAAATAAAGGAAACATCAACTCTGGAACCCTCAAACTACGACAAAGACAACCACAGAGATGTACCAAGATAACTTAACCAACGCACGTGATGAATAACGATTACCTGAAACAACGAAGCTATGCAAACCCAGACCACAAATATCCCCATCTTTGACGTAGTCTTGTACGCAGGTGCAAGGCCCTAATATCTATGTTCGCATGCCTACTAGACCCTTATAAGCCTAGAAGGTACACCTGCGCATAACTGATATATCAAATCATAATAGAACCTAGCTCCTAATATCATATGATCACAGGTCAATTGTACATAAGTGTAAGTCCCTAGTGTCTAAGCCTGAACACCCCCAGAGGCCCCATAATCCTGGAGGGTACACCCATACACAATCATGGCATGTATATATTTGTGGATCCATAGGTAATTAATCGAGCCCTCGGCCCCCAAGTGCCACATAACAACTGGGTCCTTGACCTATCATGGAACTAGTACCACATGGGGCCTCGAACCTCATGTCTTCAGACCTGGCCTCTGGTTGAGTAGCCAACCAGGGCCAGATGGTCTAACAATAAACATAATTGTGGGACATTCCCCCCCCCCCGGGAGAAAGAATTCACCTAACATAATCAATAGCATTACAACTCAAAATATCAATCATGGGTCCTCACCCCTAAAATGAGATTAGTGAGGGACTTGACCCGAGACTCAACTGGCGCACAATTCATAGAATCCGCATCCGCTTATAGCCCTACAAGCATGACCACCAAAGAATGGGACCACGAGGCACGTCACTCAGGGTTTCAAGTATTAGAACATTGCCATCGAGCCTCACAGTGATGGGGATCATCATCTAGGACACAAGATATCAATAGTCACCTATTTAACTAGTATATCTAGATCCAGAAATCCAAAGTCATTTAGTGCCTAAAATGAACGTAGGTGACGACAATCATATCATGCCAGAGTGAATGTAAGCGACAACACTCTCAACTAAGGTATCCCATAATATCAATCCAACCCATACAACCATAACCACCGTTTCTCTCAAATACAACAGATACTCCAACATCGGATGGAAAGAAACAGTGTACAATAACTATCAGCAGTACATCGACACAGCAAATCACCATAAAGTCATGCCCAACCAAGGCAAAGAATACCTTAACCTTACCAATCATACTGCCCAAAGAAAACACATACAACCATAGTATATCATAAGTATCCAGGACAGCCAAACCTAGAAAAGTTGTATCTATACCAGAATCAAGCCGTTATATGGCATATAAATAGATACACGGTCTTTTGGTCATCATATCTCTGTAGTAACAAGCTATACCTACTCATAAGTGTATGATTCAAGTCAGAACGCATGCCTATTCGAAGGAACTAGCCCATATTTGACCCTTACTAGGCCTTTCCTTTGTGAAAAGCAACTTATAGGGCAGCGCTGGTTTAGCCTAAGCCATGGTCTGAGAGGCTAGACAATCAGAAGGGTTTCACTGATCCAGAATTATATCGTGAAGGGTTTCACTGATCCAGAATTATTTCGCATTCCAACCACTATCAAAGATATCACCTAAGGCAACCATTTGTCGGACCATTAATAATATGTTATTTTCAAACAAGGCACCAGTTCGCAGGACTAACCCATATAGCTAGAGTCTTATTGCAGATAGCCCAAGAAGCCAATAGTATATAACCTGCACATCGCTAACAAGGTCACACTCTTGGCCACAACCTGCCAGTGAATCAGTAAAAACGTATCTTACATCATAGGTCATAAGGCTCCTTTAGAAGCAGAGCTATTACTGTTCCAAGAGCGTGGTGTGTTTCTCTAATCACTAACTAGTAGCATAAGTGCATGACAAATAACGAAGATATACGATATCATATAAGTCACAGGGTAGAATAGAAAGTGCCACTAGTATGTATGGCCCACTTACTTATATAACTAGCATCTCTTCTATGTTTTGCCAATGTGAGACTTCATATCCTAAGATGGATTGCTACATATACTTGAGTGTAACAAGTGTTTTTCCTTCTGGAACTGCATGTTCTCTGAATAAATTAAGGAAAGTGATGTTCTCTTTAGATAGTTCATCAATTTCAGTATTAGAGATTTTTGGTTGCAATGTTAGAAATAAAAAAAAGGAAGTACTTTTCTACGTTAATTCATAATACCACACCTATAGTATGTAATGATGAAATCATGTCACTAAAGATAAAAGTGTAAATGTTTAAAGATACAACATAAGGAAAACTATCACATATAAGAATATATTGTCACATTGTATATATTAAAATTAAAGGGGAAATATATGAGCACTTATCTTATTTATGGGTGTGATTTTTTCATTTATTATCCACAGGAACTCTACACAATCAGTAAGATTTTCATGTTACTAAAATAAGGTATTGTACCTCAAGCATCAATAATTATACCTTCATTAGAATGAGAAAATCTAAAATAAGTTAGTTTTCTCTCTCAGAATATACAGAGCAACAACATTTTCCCATTCGTGGATCTTAGTTCTACTCCCTTTTATTAATTCAAAGAAAAGATTGATCTCTCTTATCACTAATCATCTAGGGTTTCTCCATTGCAAGTGCCACCGCACTTCTCCAAGGACTTCATCATCAATCTTATTTCCCCTTTTGACTGCACATAGAACACCTTTGGCTTGTCACCCAGCATCAAGCAACCATATTCCAACAAGAAAGAAACAACAAATTTTGCTAGGATGATTCTATCTTTTCTAGATAAGTACATATGATCTCCTATTCAAGTTCCAGGTTATGTATTCCCAAATTATTTCCTGATTGGCTTTAGGTTGCTTTAGTTTTTGGTTTTCAAATCTATTTCCCTCGCAATATATATTCAGATCAAGTTTTTTGATATATCAATCCTATTAATTCTTTATCTCTTGTGTTAGTATACTATTGTATATCTCTATCACTTTGTTCACTTTGCTCTATGCCCTGTTTCATTAAGGCCTTCAATTCTAACAAGGAGGGATCAAGATCTTATTTTGCTTTCACCTCATCAACCAAGGAAGACTTTGGACTATCAACAACCACAATGCCATCATTATCCACCTCTTCCAACTTAACCCCCAATCTAGCCAACCGATGGACCTCCTTAGTCACCTCTATGACCCCACCATCAACATAAGCTAGGCTACCCATAGACACCCTACTCAAAGAATCCGCCACAATATTAGCCTTGCCAAGATGATAATGCACACTCATATCATAATCCTTAAGAAGTCCTAACCACCTTCTTTGCCTCAAGTTAAGATCTTTTTGAGTGAATACATATTGGAGGCTCTTATGATCACTAAACACATCAACATGCACCCCATAAAATTAATGACGCCAAATTTTCAAAGTAAAAACCACGGCGACCAATTCAAGATCATGAATAGGATAATTCTTTTCATGAACTTTGAGTTGCCTAGAAGCATAGGCTATCACCTTACCATTTTGCATCAAAACACAACCCAAACCAACCCTGGAGGCATCACAATACACTACAAACTCTTCCAACCCTTTCGGTAGAGATAAGATAGGAGCAGACACAAGCTTATCCTTCAAGGTTTGGAAACTAAAACCGAAACTCCTTTCACACTCATCGGTCCACACAAACTTGCCCTTATTTTGAGTCAACTTTGTCATGGGAGAAGCAAAAGAAAAGAACCCATTAACAAACCTCCGATAGTAACCCGCAAAGCCCAAGAAGCTCCTAATGTCCGATGGGGTCAATGGTCTAGGCCAATTCATAATCACATTTGTCTTTTTAAGATCCACCTTGATACCATCCCCCAATACCACATGACCCAAAAAGGCAACTTCTTTCAATAAAAATTCACACTCTGATATTTAGCATACAACTTTTATTCCCTCAATCTTTGAAACACTACCCTCAAATGAGTCACTTGCTCGTCCTCACTAAAAAGACAAAAAATTAAATAGAAAAATAAATAATATCATATTTGAAAAAATAAGATAGAATGAGAAATTCAAAATTTAAATTTAAAATTTAGATCATTTGCGGCTATTTATATTTAATTTAATTTTTAAACTAAAACGAAAGTAGAATAAACTTTATTTTTTAAATTTCTTTTCAAAATAAAATGTATTAACAAAATTCCTAAGCATACGATATAGGAAACCTAGAATTTCACATCATCTTAAATTCTAAAACCTCCTTCCACAAACATTTTTAATATATTTCTCACATAAATAAAATAAATAAATAAATCTAAGTATAATATATGCATCATTTAAAAGTAGAAAAAAAAATAACTGTTAGTCTAAACAAAAGTAAAAAAAAAAAAAAAAAAAAAAAAAAAAAAAAAAAAAAAAAAAAAAAAAAAATTGAAGGAACCCACGTCTTGGAGAAAGAGCAGAACTTTAGGCATTATCAAATACCTAAATGGTTATAAATTTAAAATTTAAATTTCAAAAAATAACTAACTTTATCAAAAATCATGTAATTATTGATTTATAATTTGAAAAATAACTACTCTTTTAACTCCATCTTAAAATCAACTCTTCGAATTAGAATCCAAACATATGTGTGTAAAAACAAAAATAGCATCAAAACGGAAAAAAAAAAAAAGAATTGTATTGCTAAGATCATAAGAGAAACTTGAGAGTTAGTATATAGTAGTGTTTTAAATGTTTATATCTCTTTTATATTAAACGTTTATCTGAAATTAATACTTGAAGGGATCACCATCCTCTTCAATATGAAGAGGAAAAAAAAACAGACAATGGAAAAATGAAGAATTTGTCAAGGATTTCATGGCAATAGATCATGTAGATCACTTTTCGAACAATGACAAGTACATAAATTACTATTCTAATAATTGTTTTGTCCATATGCTTTTTTATATATATAATTTAGTCCTCTTTTGTTCATCTTTAAAGCAAATATTAAAATAATTCTTTCTATGTGATTTATTATATGAATATTTGAAAAATTCTATTGCTATTTAAATTTGGTTGACATTCCTCACTTTTATTGATTTAGTATTTTTTTACTATTTCAATATTTTTTATTTGGTGAGAATAAGATCGATATAAATAATGATGAAGATGATGAAAGATTTGAGATTGTAAAAAAATAAAGATGTCATCATACGTTAGGTAATTATTTTTCTTAATTTTTAATTTTTTTTTTCTAAAAAACAGATATTGCATAACTTTCTCATTCTTCATTCTTGGTCATTTTGACAGGCTTATTTATCAAAATGATATTGGTTAAAAGGCTAATGTGGAGCAATAAAATCCACGTGAAATTTGTTGATGAAGTCAATATTCTGACACAAAAATCTAGTAAGTTACATGGTTACCATGTTAAAGGGAAAAATTATTTGATTGTACATCAAACTTAATATTTTTTTTTCCCTCTCATCGCCTACTCTCTCATTTCCCCCCATTTATGTAACTGCTTGCTGGAGTATTAATTTGCAGGTACTACGAAAAATAATTGTATCAAAAATAAGCAACAGTTACTATAAGAACTTTATGACGACATAAAATGCTCAATTTTCTTTTGATTATAAGTATGTGTTCAATTTTCTCTGAGGCATTTAAAATAAAAAAAATAATTAAAAACTCCATTAAAAAATAAATAAAAAGCAAAATAATTAGCGAAGAAAAGAAGAAGAAGAAAAATTTAATTCCAAGTGCAAATTAATATCAAGAAAAAGCAAATTCATATTATTTTTTTTAAGAAAAGAATGAATAGTTCCTAAGTGGAAACATAATCAAGCCACTTTGTTGTTTTAAATTAAAGCTCTTTAAAATATAATTACAAAATAACTATTTTAAAGATAAAAAATTATAACAATGATTGATCAAAAATAAACCACATATAAAATATTGAATAAAATGTTTACAATGAGACAAAATACCAATGATTAAAAAGTAACGACAGTTAACTAAAAAAATATACATTAATGAATATAATGTCAAATTATTTAAGATGAAAAAAAAACTATGTACAACAGAATTTTTTTGAAATAATTATCAACTGATCAAAAAAGTAATACCGACTAACCAAAATAAATAAATAAATATAATATGTAGAACTCAGTATAAAAAGAGAATTAAAAATATTCGGTGTTATACATTATTAATTTATGAATCTAAAATAAAATTATTGTAAAAGTAATTATAAGTTAAATCAATCAAATGATAGAAACAATAATATCAACTCTAAACTATCTCTAAAATTTCTCACCCACTTCCCTAACTTCCTCATCCCTTCAAAACTCACCTATATCATGCATCAAAAAAACGTAACACAATTTTTTTAGAAAAAATTATTTCTTTTAAAAAATCATTTAAAAACGAAATTATTTCATTATTAATTACATCACATATTACATTATGCAGTTTCATATTTAAAAGGATATGACAAAATTAGTAGAGGTTAAAAGGTAAATTAGGAGATATAACAAAATTAATATAATGTATTTTGGATAACAATAGATTTATCTCCGAAATATTTAAATTTTTCAATAATTATGTAAAAATTGTTAAATAATACCGTCAAGAACAAAAAATAATAAAAGAAGATTAAAAGATTATCGCTACTCCCATATTTCACATTTTCTCTTCTTAAGAATGATTAAATTCTTACTCATAAAATCTTTTATGTCACTGAAATTTTGATATTGGAAGAGACGTAGCGATGAAAATCAATTAAACTAAAGAATGTCATGACCAAAACTATATAAATAAAATAATTATTGAAAAAATAAAAAAACATTATTTAAAAAAAAAGTTAAAAATACATAGGTTAACTTAAGAACATAGATAAAAATCAAAAAAAAAAAAAAAAAAAAAAAACTAACTCAAAACCACCCCTAAAATTCTTCACTAACTTACTTTACTATCCTAATTTCTCAAAACTCAATTATATATTATATCTTCTACCTATATAATTGAAAATACAAAAGTGTCATATCAACATCACCAAAAAAAATAATTCAATTTGAATTTCTAAAAAATAAATTTAAATATTTCAAATATATATTTTGTAAAAATAAAAATACAATGTCATTGATAGAAATATGATCACACTATGAGTTGTTAAAAAGAATAAATTAAAATACTTTTTATGAGTACTCAGCAAATTAGTTTAATATAGGCAAACTTAGGATAAAAAGCATTCCCGATTATATTTTTTACTTTTAATATATATGCTATTTTGCTATCATCTTATAAAATATGTGCATTGTAGGTCAATTTTAATGCATTTTGCCAACAACTACTTCAATATGGATTTTAAAGAGTGTATTATATTCTTTTTGAAAAAGTTTATGATATTGATATTATTTTATATCGTTTATTTTAATTCAAAATAAAGATGACAATTTGAACATGAAAATTGATAAAATAAGGAGGTATTTTGAGGGATGTCGTTCTTACAATAATGCATTCTACCCTTCCGAGATCCCATTTGAGGGATTCCACTGGATATATTGTTGTTATTCATTCTTACAATAATTATTCTTTGTCTCTCTAAATTGCAACTATAAAAATATTAAATTTTTATTAAATTAATTTACATGTAAAGATAAAATTTATAAAAAAAATAAAATATCTAATTTGAAATAATTATTATATAAATGGAAACAATAAAAATGTAAAATTTATTATTGAAAACCTTTTGGATAAGATTCAATTTGCTAAAACTTAGATAATTAAATTGGTGTTAAGTTTTTAAATTTTCGAATTTACATAGGAAATTACATATGTATCTTCTAAAAATTAAATTAAAAATAACTCTATACATAAAATTGAATTTGTAGCCTTCTTAAGGAAGTTACATATATGCTTAATTGAATTTATTTCAAATATGCTTATAAATATTATATTATTATTTATTTATTTTTGCTATTTCGTTACTTCAACATGTATAATGTTGCATCAGTATTTTTAGAAAATTCAATCATACATCTTTTTCTTTTTACATTTTTTTGTTACTAGCATATTATACTTTTTAATTCTTCTTCTAAGCAAAAATGAAAAAAGAAACTTATCTTTAAGCACATCTATTTCTTTTTCTTTATTTTTTTTAGGGTCAAATATTAAACAATTTTCTTAATTCTTAAAAAATCATGCAAAATGATACTTATCTTATTATGTATTGTCAAGAGTATGTACTGTTAGTATTCGAGTATATTTATTAATTTTTGTTATTCAAATTATTTTATGATAACGTTCTCATTAAATTTTTAGATGAGATATAATAAAATTTTATCACTACCTAAATTATGTAAGAATAGAAATAAAATTAAGTAACTATTACTATATTTTTTTCTTTTATACTACATATTTTAAAATTTGAAGTAACATGTAAATTAGAATATAAAAGAGTATATCTAAATAAAAACTGACTCCTAAAATTAAGGTAATTCACTTCTCTTTGTGTGAAGAAATTGCTGCGAAAAAGAAGGTAAAAGAAAAAACATAACTTCCTTTTAATTATACCTCAAAGAAGTTTAAGGTAGTTTTTGCTGCTTCTTCTTCTTCTTCTTTGTTTTTTTTCTATAAAAATTGTTATTTTTCTTTAAATACTGTCATTTAAAGATTGGAGCAAACATAAAATTAATGAATCTCTTCTGCTCCAACAGTATAATGTTATTTGTTTGATTATTTTTCATTATTCTTATTTTCATCTTTGGTGTCACTTTATTTGATTTAGTTTTTTTAGTTAAAGTTATCTAAGATTCTATATTATTTAATTTTTTTTAAAAAATCTTAGCACAAGATAAATTGATCTTAATTGCAAATTTAAAATAAAAATTTAGCAAAGATGATTTTTGTTGATTACATAATCTAAAAATTTATGTTATCTTAGTAGAAGTTAAAAGATAAATCTTGAGATGTAACAAAATTAATGTATGTGTTTTGAAAAGAATAGACTAGAAAATAAGCAACAATTTTATATGAACTTTATAGATACATGAAATACTTACTTTTCTTTTGATTACAGGTATGTGTTCATATCTCTATTGACGAGATATTTAAAATAAAAGAAAATAATTAAAAATTTCATAAGAAAAAATAAATAAAAAGAAAAACAATTAACAAAGAAAAGAAGGAGAAGTAGAAAAAGGAAATATTAATTAACTGAGAGTTAAAAATGATAATGGAAGAAAATATTGAATATATAATTCAGATATTAATAATTTTTTAACAAAAAAAATAAATAATTCGATAGCTTTAGATATTGTGTAGAAGTAAGTGTATATTGACCAGCTTTAAATGGACAATTTGCTCAAAATTAGACAATCAAATTAGTGTTAAGTTTTTAAATTTTGAATTTAAATTGGAAGTTACGTATGCTTCTAAAAGTTGAATTAAAAATAACTTTATACTAAATAAGATTGAGTTTATACCCTTTCTTATGGAGGTTACATATATGCTTAATTGTATTTATTTCAAATATGCTTAATTAATAAACTATAAAAATTAATATTAGCAATTTAATAATTTTAATTAGTGAACAATGCAATGAAAAAATATAAAAAAGATAAAAAGTTATTTGACGATTACATGATTGGTTGTCACTATTCATAAAAATTTGATTATGGGAGATGGGGATGAATACATTTCATTGAGGAGAAATATGATAGTTCATTTCGTTTTTTTAAAAAACAAATATAATATGATTTATTATACTTAAAGAAAGTATCGATCTAAACGATAAAAAAATACTTCAAGATTATCCGCACAATGCGTGGGTATTTATACTAGTATAATTTAATAAAAATAATATGGGATACATGTGCAAAGCACGTGTCCAAATACCAGTGTTCATAAACACATATAGTAAAGATAACAAATAAAAGGGCTAAATTATACTAAATGCAAGTTAATCATATACAAACATACAATTTGACATTATACAATTAGGAGTGACAAATGAGTGAATTGGATTAGATGTGGATTGAGCCAAAATGGATTGGATTACAATTCACCCATTCAAAATATCGCTAAATATGGTTTGGGTAAAATAGTCCCAACACATTTAAAACCCCTTTGTGTTTCTAGTTTCCTTTTGTAAGTGAAATTGGGAAACTGTCACACCCCGGGAGGGTACCATTGGCGTGGTCGGCACTTGGAAAACCATTGCTGACTCTCCAAGAGAACCACCTGGCCTCATCACCACATCAACTTGACAGCAGAAAAAAAAACCCAAATGATAAGACATTATAAGGATAGATATAACTCCACTAAATCATGATTTCTAATGAATAAATTTAAAAATAAATAATACTCAACAAAATCGTTTATTCAATGTCTATGAAGGCTCCACTCAACAGTGTGGATGGTACCATGATAGACCATAGATACCCCAATTACATAAATAAGATACTCTATAAAAATATGAAAAACAAAAAGGGCTCCTCCGGAAAGAAAAGAGGGCTCACCAACTCTGAGAATGCACCGATCTATAAACCTCAATGATACGCAGGATGAAGTCCTCTATCACCTGTATCTGTACCATAAAATGATGTAGAGCCAAATGGATGTCTATACATGGAATATACCGGTAGATAAAATGGCTCAAAAAAGTAAAGCTTAACTCACTCAGCTCAACTTTACAACTCATAACTCAACTCAATAAATATGCAAGTTTAAAGTAAATCATGCTCTTTAAAATAGACTAGATAGGAAAAACTTAGTTTAGAAATATTATGTTCAATCTGTATTTGCTTAAGAGTTTCTCATAACCGATATCCAATCTCACCATCTTTATTTTGGTGATGCACAACGAAGGTGACTTTATTGCCACGCACGTTCTAAACATACCAAGGTAAAGGACGATCAACTCCCTCATGGATCCATAATAATTGCCCAAATTTTGGGACATGAGACTCTAGAACATGTTGTACGACTATCCTATGCTGGCGACGTACTTCTGTGGGTTAGAGTAGATATTGAATCACTCCCAGCTTGGTGCATCATATTCCTCCCAAGACTAAAACATGCTCAACTCATCAATCAGCTCAAATCTCGATAGTACTCAATCAATCAACTCAAATCTCAACCTCATTAGGCCATCTCAACTCGACTCATCTTAGCTTCTCATCAGCTCAATCAATCAGACTCAAACGGTCCTTCAGAGTCACTCAATTAGACTCGTCATGGAATGCAAGAAAATGCATCAATGGACATGCAATCATGATACTATATGCTCCTCATGCTGAATTATGCTCAATTTACTCAACTTAGATAAGTAAACTCAAACCTCAACTCAATCCATGCATAAAATTTCGTAAATCATGCAATTTGGGTTCATAAATCAATGCCCAAAATTTATACCTTAATTTCATATGAACAACAATGTAAATCATTAACTATTCAGTTCATAATCATGAGAACTGAAGGTAAATGTAAAAAATTCATTATTTAGGTTATAAAATTCTCAAGACTCAACTCTATTTCTCAATTACAACTCAAGGAATGAAAAAGGGTGTGTGAATGAACACAGTTCAATACTTTTATAAGCCTTACATACTTGCAAATAGAAGAAACAATTAAACATCACTCGATCCTCATATTTGAACTCAAAGCCCTTGTTTTCCTCTCCCTCTTGTTGCTCTTAAGAAATCCTTAAGCGCAAAGAATGGTAAAAATAGACTTAGGATTTTGTTTTAGGACTTTAATTAAGCCTAAAACATCCAAGTGATGGACTAAAAAGGGATAGGAATAGAGAAAAATATTTTTCTTAAAACTGCCGATAGGGTCTACGAGACCTCTTCTACGAGTCATAGATAGCCTCTCGCGGGGTAACGTGTCCAAAAGTTTGAGTTACTGGAATTTGACATAGAATTCATGAAACCTCTTCTACAGGCCATAAAAACTTCTACAGTCATCTGATAACCGGTAACTCAAGAAATTTAAAAGTTAATTCTTTGATCCCCAACTCATGAATCAATCGATAGGCTGAGAAACATTTTACGGGCCATTTGTTGTCTCGTACAAGAGCCTAATACTTAGAAAATTTCACCAAGATGTCTAAGGATTTATGGGGCCTCCTCTACGGGTTGTACATGGCACTCGGGGATTCTCTTCCAGCAACATTTCACAGTTATTTTCTCAGTTTTATCTGTGCATCTTTCAGAGAAAGTGGAAAGAATTAGGGGGTATTACAGTATCACCCCCTTGGGATTATTTATCCTCGAATGAAGAGAAATCTGGGTAACTTAGTTAAGGCATGAATCTCCCTGTGGACTCTAATAATCAAGCAACTCTTATCTTACTCATGCAATCATCCAATCAAGAAACTGAGCAAGTTAAATAAATAAACAGTCAACACATAAAATCAATCCTTACTCAAACTCTATAGCTCTATCGTCTATCAAACTCAAATGGAAGGAGAACTCAAGGAATAGGAATTCAAGAATTTAGAAAGAAATCATTACCGTCAACTCTCTCATTATTGGCAGGTAGCAATGAATGAGGGTACTTGGCCTTCATATCCTCCTCCGCCTCCCAAGTAACTTCTTCCACAAATTGGTTTCTCCACAACACCTTGATAGATGCAATCTCTTTGGTTCTTAACTTGCGAACCTGTTGATGAAGGATTTGGACAGGAATCTCCTCATAGCTTAAGTGGTATTTTTTTCCAATACTCTCAGTAGGCACAACCAACTTTGGGTCTCCCAAACACTTCTTAAGCATAAAAATATGAAAGAATGGATGGATGGTTGCTAGATCTTGTGGTTGCTCCAACTCATATGCCATATTGCCACTCTTTTCACAATTTGGTAAGGACCAATGTACCTCAGACTCAACTTCCCTTTCTTCCCAAATCGCACCACATCTTTCATAGGTGACACCTTCAAATATACCCATTTGTTAACCTCAAACTCTAAGTCTCTCCTTCTGACATCGGTGCAAGATTTTTTGCCGACTCTGTGTAGTCTTCAACCTTTCCTGAATGATCACTACTTTCTCCATGGATTGATAAACCAAGTCTGGTTTGATTAATTCTTCTACACCTACCTTGAACTATCCAATAAGTAATCTATACATTCTCCAATAGAGTGCCTCATATATAGCCATCTGAATACTCGAATAAAAGTTGTTGGTGTATGCAAACTCAATCAAAGGCAAGTGGTCATCCCAGTTTCCCTTGAAATCAATAACACAAGCTCTTAACATATCTTCTAACATCTGAATTGTGCACTCTGCCTTATCATCGATCTGTGGGTGGAAAGCAATGTTAAGGTTCACCTTTGAACCCAAATCTTTTTAGAATGACCTCCACAACTGTGCAGTGAATTGGACTTCTCTATTTAAGATAATTAATAATGGGACTTCATACAATCTAACAATTCCTTTTATGTATAATTGAGCATAATCTTCTGCAGTGTCAGTCGTCTTTACTGCCAAGAAATGTTCATATTTTTGTCATTTTGTCAACTATTATCCAAATTGAATCGTGCTGTCTATGAGACCTTAGTAAACCCATGATAAAGTCCATGTTGATCATCTCCCACTTCAACTCTAGAATCTCAAAGTTATGAGCTACTCCACATGGCCTTTGATGCTCAATTTTCACTTGTTGGCAATTCGGGCACTTGGAGACAAACTCAGCAATATCTCTTTTCATCCTACTCCACCAATATATTTCTCTCAAGTTATGTTATATTTTAGTCGATCCTGGATAGAAAGAATATCTAGAATTATGGGCCTCTGCCGTGATCCTTCCTCGAACACCATCAATAACTCGAACACAAGTCTGCCTTAGTACCTCAATACGCCATCTCCCACTTTGGCGAAGGTCATCACTTTCTGCTTAGGCACTTCTGCTTTCAATTGTAGCAAGACAGGGTCTTGATCTTGCTTCTCCTTCACCTCCACTACTAGAGATGATACAAATCCATTATGCACAAATATATGGCCCTCACCCGATTCATTTATTTGAACTCCCAATCATGCCATTCTGTGAACCTCTTTAGCCAACTCCATTTTCTATTCCTCCACATGGGAGGTACTTCCCATAGCGAAATTGCTAAGAGCATCAGCAACCACTTTTGCTCATGTCATAGTCTTTGAGTAGCTCAAGCCATCTTCTCTGCCTCAGATGAAGCTCCTTCTGGGCAAGGACATATTGTAGGCTCTTATGATTGGTGAATATATCAACATATACTCCCCATAAGTAGTGGCTCTATAGTTTCAGAGCAAATACCACTGCTGCTAACTCCATGTCATGAATGGGATAATTCTTCTTATGCACCTTAAGCTATCTAGAAGCATAGGCAACAACTTTACCTCTCTGCATCAACACACATCCCAATCCCACTCTCGAAGCATCACAGTAGATAAATAATCTATTTGTTCAATCAGGCAAAGTCCACACTGGGGCAATAGTCAACCTTCTCTTCAACTCTTAGAAACTCCACCCAAACCCATTGAACCATTAAAACTTAACTTTCTTCTGTGTCAGTTTAGTCAATGGTGTGGATATGGAAGAAAATCCTTCAACAAATCTGTGGTAGTAGCCACCCAATCCCAGAAAAATCCTTATGTCAGTCGGAGAGGTAGGTCTAAGCAAGTTTTTAACCGCCTCAATCTTTTGGGTATCCACACGAATTCCATCGCTCAAAACTATATGGCTTAAGAATGCCACAGATCTAAGCCAAAACTCATACTTCGAAAACTTCTCATACAACTCATTATCTTTGAGTCCCTACAAAGTGATTTTATGTTATTGGTGTGCTCTTCCTCATCTCTGGAATACACCAAAATATCAATAATAAACTAGATCACAAATATATCAAGGTACTATCTGCATGTTCTGTTCATCATGTCCATGAAGGTTGCAGGTGTATTTGTCAACCCAAAGGACATCACCGAGAATTCAAATTGGCCATGTTGAGTTCAAAAAGCCATCTTTGACATGTCATATTTTCTGAATTTCAATTGATGATAGCCTGATTAAAGGTCCATCTTGGCGAAAATAGTGGCATCCTGAAGTTGGTCAAACAAGTCATTGATCCTCGGAAGGGGGGTACTTATTCTTGACTGTCACCTTATTCAACTGGCGGTAGTTAGTACACATTCTAAGGGAACCATCCTTCTTTCCTACGAATAATACTGGAGAACCCCATGGAGAGATACTCGGCCTAATGAATCCCTTCTCTAGCAAATCTCTCAACTGCACCTTTAACTCTTTCAACTCTGCAGGGGTCATTGTATACGGTGGAATAGAAATTGGTTGGGTGCCAGGAAGAACATCAATTTTGAAGTCAATCTCTCTATCAAGTGGGACTCTAGGCAGATCCTCAAGAAATACATCAGGAAACTTGCTCACGATCGGGACAGACTCAAGAATAGGATGCTCAATATCATCATACTTAAATCTCATGATGTGATAGATACCTCCCCTAGAGATTAATTTTTGAGCCTTGAGGTAAGAAATAAACCTACCCTTTAGCGCAATAGAATCTCCCTTCCACTTAATAATAGGCTCATTCGAATACTTTGACATTCCAGGTTGTTCAATCAATAGAGGCATAACAGGCGTGAAGCCAGTCCATTCCAACGATTATGTGGAAATCAACCATCTCAAACTCAATCAAATTAGAAAGAGTATCTATATGATATATGGACACCACATAGTCTTTATAGATTCTCTCGGATCAAATGGACCCACCACACCTTCTTTATAGATGCTCCTCTTTGTCTCTTTTCTTATCCTCCTAAGTTTGCTGGACATAGAACATAATTCTTGAGATGTCTATACCTTCAAATGTCTATCTAACCCAGATATGAATTTCCTCATCCTCGCTCTAATATTATGGACTATCTCTAGGGCATACGTAGATAACTGGATGAATTTTAAGCTATACTCTTTAATAGTCAGTCCATCCTATATTAGATTCATGAGCTACTTAATCATGGCCTCCTTCAACTCCTGAGGAAAGAAGTGACCGAGGAAGGCACTCTCGAACTCATCCCAAATAGCAGGCTCAATATCCTCACCTCGACTCTTCTCCCACTAATTGTACCAAACATTAGCCACATCCTTGAGCTAACAGGCAACAAGCTCAACTCCCTCAGTCTCATTCACCTGCATAGTTTTCAGCACCTTCCACATCTCATCAATAAATTTCTCAAGGTCTTCTTCAACCTTTGACCCGGTGAACTGGTGGTTCATTCTTAGAAAGTCTCTTAGTCTGGTGGCAGTTCTTATCTCTTGAGAGCTAAAATTAGGAGTCTGTGAACTCCGGTTCCCAGTCTGAGAAACTACTAGTTGGGTGAGCATAGTGATAGATCCTCTGAAGTCGGCCTCTGTGGTAGGAGCAGGTAGAGCAATAGGTGTCTGTCCGACACCAATGGCTCTAGCCGCTCTACCTCAACCCTTTATCTCAATTTGAGGATGAATCTATGAAGTGGGACAAACTCAAAATACAAGAAAGAGTAACAATTCCTAATGTCCTATAGCCTCATGCTTATGAAGTGTGGTGCACAACACAACCATAAATAAGACTCTACTAGATACGATTTCATAGGCTCCTTAAGACACTTGATCTCTATGCTAGGATATAAAGTTTGTCATGGCCCGAGAGGGTACCCTTGGCATGACTAATACTTGAAGAACCATTATTGGTTTTTTAAGAGAACTACATGGCCTCATCACCTCATCAACTCAACAGGGAAAGAAATACTCAAATGAGAAGACATTATAAAGATAGAGATAACTCTACTAAATCATGATTTCCAATTAATAAATTTAGAAATTAATAATACTTTACGAAATTCTCTACTTAATGACTATGAAGCCTCTACTCAATAGTCTAGATGATACCATGACAGGCTATGGATACCCTAATTAAATAAATAAAATACTCTATAAAAATAAAAAGAATAAAAAGGGCTCCTCCTGAAAGTAAAGAGGGCTCACCAACTCTAAGAATGCACTAATATAGACCTTAGCGATGCGTGGCTGAAATCCTCTATCACCTGTATCTTCATTATGAAATAATGCAGGTCCAAATGGATTTCAGTACATAGAATATACTGGTATGTAAAATAGCTCAAGAAAGTAAAGCTTAACTCACTCACCTCAACTCAACAACTCATAATTCAACTTAATAGATATGCAAGTTTAAAGTAAATCATGTTGTTTAAAATATACTCAACAGGAAAAACTTAGTTTAGAAATATTATGCTCAATCAGTGTTTGATTAGGAGTTTCTCTTAACTGGCATCCAATCCCACCACCTTTAGTTTGGTGATGCACAACGAAGGCAACGTTGTTGCCGCGCCCATCCTAAACTTCCCAAGGTAAAGAATGATCAACTCTCTCATAGATCCATAATAAATGTCTATCTTTTGGGACATGAGTCACTAGTACTTATTGTATACTATCCTACGCTGGCAACATAGTTTTGTGTGTTAGAGTGTATATTTAATTACTCCCAGCTTAGTGCTTGATACTCCTCCCATGACTAAAACATGCATGCTCAACTCATTGATCAACTAAAATCTCAATATTACTCAACCAATCAACTCAAATCTTAACCTTATGAGGTCATCTCAACTCGACTCATCTCAATTTCTCATATGCTCAATCAATCAAGGAAATCAATCAAACTCAACTCAGACTCAAATGGTCATTAGGACTCACTCAATTAGACCCGTCATGGAATGCAAGAAAAATGCATCAATAGACATGCAATCATGATAATATGTTCTCCTCATGCTCAATTATGCTCAATTTACTCAACCCAGATAATCAAACTCAAACTTCAACTCATTCCATGCATAGAATTTCGTAAATCATGCAATTTGGGTTCATAATGTCAATGTATAAAATTTATACTTCAATCACATATCAACAATAGTGTAATGCATCAATTGTTCAGTTCATAATCATGAGAACTCAAGATAAATGTAGAAAATTTGGTATTTAGTTTATAAAGTTCTCATGACTCAACTCTGTTTCTTAATTAGGAATGAAGGAAGAAAAAGGGCATATAAAGGAATACAATTCAACACTTTAGTAATCCTTACATATTTGGAAATATGAGTAACAATCAAACCTCAGTGATCCTCACATTTGAACTCAAAGCCCTTGTGTTCCTCTCCCCTTCGTTGCTCTCAAGAAATCCGTAAGCGTGAAGAATGGTGAAAATACACTCTGGATTTTATTTTAGGACTTAACTTAAGTTTAAAACATTCAAGGGTTGGATTAAAAAAGAATAAGAACAGACAAAAATACCCTTCTTAAAACTGCCGATAAGGTCTATGAGACCCCATTTTTGGGCCATAGATCTCTCTATGGGCCGTAGATGGCTTCTCATAGATAAGATGCCCAAAATCTTAAGTTACTAGAATTTGGCAGAGAATCCATGAAACCTCTACGTCTGATAATTTGTAACTCAAGATACTGAAAAGTTGATTCTTGGATCACCAGCTCATGAAACTAATCTACAGGCCGTGGAATATTTTACGGGCCCTATGTTGTCTCGTATACGAGCCTCAGACTTAGAAAATTTCACCAAGTCATCTGGAGATTTATGAGGCCTCTTCTACGGGTCGTAGATCTCTCTATGGGCTGTAAAAGGCCCTCGTGGTGTCTCTTCCAGCAGCGTTTCTCAGTCATTTTTCTAGTTTGCTCTGTCATCTACTCAGGCAAGGTGGAAAGAATTAGGAGGTGTTACAGAACCAAAATGAACATAAACATTATCGCTTTTGTGACATCAATTTATATGTTTTTTTTTTCGATATTACAACGTTAAATCACCTTACGTTAACTCACATTATTCAATATTTCTCCCAAATAAAGGTCATACTTTATGAACTAATCAAGTTATAATTATTAAATATATAAAGAGCCGTACAAGCTTTATAAATTATTTTTGTTAAATTATCCTTGACTTGAGCTTTCGACAGAAACAATAAGCGAAGCTCAAATTTTGTTCAACGCAAATGGGGTCTGAAGCTTCTCAGCAATACCCAAAACATGAGAAACTCACTGAAATTCCATCAACTCCAGAGAATGATTCAATGCCCATCTTGCAAGAAGAATTCAAAGCCCATCTTGCAAGAAGAACTCATCGAAGAAATTCTTGTATTATAATACGATAATCTCAAGTACAATAACACAAGTCCAACAACATATGCTTAGCTGCAATAGAGATAGACATATACAATTCCATAACTGAAACAAGAAAACAAGAAGCTACAACATTTGTTCCCGATCTACAGTAGTGCAGCAGCTAGTAGTTAGCCCTCCTCCTATACCAATGCTTCACCTAAAAGTACCCCATTCTCTAGGAGGTTGATCATCTGCTCCAATTCACCTATGATCTACTTCAACTCTAGTTGTGAACCTATTCTTCTAAATCTCCTGACAAAGCGTACTGGGTAGTTGTTAAATCATCAGAAAATGGGCAAAGTTGAAGATCACATATCATAAATTGATTACCAACATAAAAATGAATTATCTAATAGAAAGTTAGAGTACAACTCCAAAGGGTTCTATAAAAAAGTATGTCTTTCACCTCATCAAAGACATCAGTTAACAAAATAGCAAGAATCGTAACCTTAGTTCATTAGCTATAAAAGATGTGTAATAACATAGCAGGTGTATGATCAGTTAGTTCACATATAAAGGCATTGTAACATTACTTAAGTTTGTCGTTTCACAAAGTTATGATCAGTTTGTTGCACGCACACAACAAGGTGATCAGTTTGAACCAAGTGAGTCCTAATTATTTTCTTAGTAAATGTATTAAGGAAATTTTGCTATTATTTAAAGAATACTTCATACCTTCAACTGCAATTTCTAGGTGAGTCCTAATTATTCTTTCAATGATAACAAAATTTCCTTTAAGATGGATGAACTATTATCTCAGGTTATGACGTCTTGGCAATACATTGATTTTCTTAATACTATTACTACGAAAATAATTAGGACTCACTTAGTTCAAACTGACCATACCTTGTGTGTAAGTGCAACAAACTTTAAGATTATGCAACAAACTGATCATACCTTAGTGCAACAACAAACTTCAGTAAGGTTACAATGCTTGTATATGTGAATTAACTGATCATACACTTGCTATGCTGTTATACATCTTTTATAGCTAATGAACTAAGGTTACAATGCATGTTATGTTGTTAACTGATGGTCTCTGATGAGGTAAAAGAATGCACCAATTTATATTGAAAATCTTTAGATGGTGTGTGTGGTAGTCAAAGATTTTTATAGAACCCTTTGGAGTTGTACTCTAGAATAGATATTAGATAATTTATTTTTATGTTGGTAATCTATTTATGATATATGTGCTTCAACTTTCATTTTCTGATGAATCAACAACTACCTAGTATGCTGTGATTGGAGATGTAGAAGAATAGGTGCACAACCAGAGTTGAAGCAGATCATAGGTGAATTGGTCTAGGAAGAGGGCTAACTGCTAGCTGCTGAACTACTATAGATTGAGGAACAAATGCTGTAGTTTCTTGTTTTCTTGTTTCCGTCATGGAAATGTACTTGTCTATCTCTACTGCAGCTAAGCTTATGTTGTTGGACTTACTTTTTTGTACTTCGAGATGATCATATTATAATACAAGAATTGCTTCGATAAGTTCTTCTGGAAAGATGGGCATTGAATCATTTTTCAAAGTTGATGGAAATTCAGTGATTTTCTCACGTTTTGGGCATTGCTAAGAAGCTTCTGACCCCATTTGGGTTGCACAAAATTTTAGCTTTTCTTATTGTTTTTATTGAAAGCTCAAGTCAAGGATAATTTAACAAAAATACTTTGCAGAGCTTGTACTGCTCTTTATATATTTAATAATTATAACTTGATTAGTTCATAAAGTATGATCTTTATTTTGGAGAAATATTGAATAATGTGAGTTAAAGTCAAGAAATTTAACATTATAATATCGAAAAAAACAAATAAATTGAAGTTACGAAAGCGATAACATTTATGTTTATTTGGTTTCCCAATTTTACTTACACAATGAAACTAGAAGCACAGAGGGGTTAATGGGTTAGAACTATTTTACCCAAATCGTATTTGACCAAATCCATATTTATCCATATCTTATATAGGTAAATTGTAATCCAACTCATTTTGGCTCAATCCATATTCAATCCATCCAAATCTAATCCAATCCACCTATTTGCCGCTCCTACTGATAGCATCACAACTGACATGATAAGGATCTCCGATGCAAGGGTCTTGGTGGAGATTGATGTGGCTCAACTGTTGCCAGGTAGCATTGATATTCTAACCCTTTATGGTGAGTTTCAACAATCAATGGAGTATGATCGGTATCCTAAATTATGCACCAACTGTATGAAGTTTGGTACTGAGCTTTTTAAATATTAGGATAAGGTTGATGAGGGTGAATTGAAGAACAATTTTAGGAGAAGAAGCAAAAGAGAAGGAATAGGATGAAGCCTCAGCCTCCTGTGTGTAAAGATATACATGGTCAAACTATCAGTGATGGGAAAGAGCTCCACCTTTAGTAGCGAATGTGACTCACAAATTACTATATGATCCATTACTAGTGGTAACACCTGATTGTTTTGTAAGATCATCTATCCCATTCTTTAGCACTTCACTTGATTTTGAACCAGAAGCTAAATCAATGACTTTTCATGATCTTAAATTCAAAAATTTTGACTAGGATAGAATGAAAAAATCTTTTCATGAAAATTAAGGCTAGGCTATCTATGATTCTAATGATGGCATACTGCTCTATAATGCTTTCATTCACAATATGATATCAAAAAATTCATTTGAATTGTGATTCAACTTGTTAAAGACCACTAACAACTCAGAACTTAGCCTAATTAATTGGGTTGGTTATTGCTTCTTCAGGACCAATGGAAATTTTAGGATAGGCAAGTAAGAAATCAATAAGATATTTGATTCTTGTTCTCACAAGGTTAAGTGCGTGAAAGGCGATGGACATGTTATCCAAATCTTCCCTAGAAAGAAGGATGTTTAGGCCCTGTATAGGCATTGTATTCTAAAAGAATACACCAACTCTGAATAACATGATATACACTTTTGATATGGTGGAAATGCTTGGTGACTAAACTGAGAAGGAATGTGTCACGATCGATCCATTAGTCAAAATAGTTGGTGTCACATTGATACTCCATCAGCAGTACCCAAAATATTTTAATATTTTAAGGGAAGAGATGTTTCATCTCTCTGTTCATATACCTTTTTATTTTCTCACTGGTCATAAAGTACCAAATGCTCCCACTGGTTTCTGTAAGTTAGATCATTAAAAAGATTTCCAGCATTAAAGTTACACATAACTTGGTTAGAGTCGGAGTTATTGAATGAAGATGAAACTAAATGGCTTTCTGAGGGCCTTCAAACTTCTTATGGTAGGTTCAGACTAGGAAACTCAAAGTACATTTCAGACATTATATGTATTAAATATATCTTGTAGATATTTTTATAATGTATATTTGGAAGGTAAATATTTTGTGTATATTTTTGGAATGTATAT
>JAABOM020064418.1:0-42077 GCA_011800125.2 Solanum clarkiae | reverse complement strand
TGATTGTTTGATAAGTTGCACTTTAAATTAAGACTTCTTGATGTTATTTTATTAATATATGAAGAATTTACTACTTTAATAATATTTATATGACATGAAACTAAGAGCATTAAATTTTATGAACATGAACATGATATTATGACATTCTATACATAAATTGAGTCGAGTCACATCTAAGATGAATCCAATGAATTGAGTAACTTAAGTATTGTTAAGAATGAATACACGTTGAACCTAAGTATTTATATTATCATGAAAAAACTCACTTACATGGCATAATGAGTTAAATTAAGTGAGTCTAATGGCCGTTTGAGTTGAGTTAAATTGATAGGATTGCATTGCATGATTGTTGAGTTTGAGTTGAGTTGATTGCTTGCAATTGACGAGATGAGCTGATGAGTATTTGAGATGACTTGAGATGAGATAACTGAAATGAGGTTGAGATTTGAGTTGACTGATTGAGCATTTACGATTGAGTTGATTGCTGATTTGAGCATGTTTAAGTCTTGGGAGGAGTATCGAGCACCGAGCGGGGAAGCAGTATACTTTTACTTTAACCCCTAAGAACTATGTTGCCATCGTAGGATAGTCATATATCATTATTCTGGTGTCACTTTTCCCGCAAGTGGATATTTACCCTGGATCCAAGAGATAGTTGATCATCCTATGCCCTAGCACGTATAGGACGAGCGTGGCAACGATGCCAATTCGTTGTACATCACCTAACTTATAGTGGTGGGAGGTATGTCGGTTAAGAGAAACTCCGAAGCAATTTTTATTGACCATGAGATTTACAAACTTGAGCTTACTTTCACCATTTATATATATATATATATATATTATGTTTGAATACATGAAATATTTTAAAATTGTTATATACTGTGATGAGCATGAGTTGAGAAGTCAAGGTGAGTATTCTTGAGCTTATTATTATTATTACTACATTTGAGCCATTGGACTTACCGTACATTCCATGTACTGACGCCTTTTGCGCTACATCGTTTCATGATGCAGATATTGGAGATAGGGGACTTTAGCCTGCGTACCGCTTAGATCTAGATCGGTATACTTCAGAGTTGGTGAGCTCTTCTTACATTTTGGAAAAGCCTTTTTATCGTCTATCTTTTATTAAGAACTTTATCTATTTGAGGTGTCTATAGCCTGTCATGGAACTATTTGGATTGTTGAGTAGAGGCTTCATAGATATTGAGTGAGTGATTTGTTAAAAATATTGTATAATTTCAAATCTTGTTCGTTAGGTGAGTTTTCATTAATAATATTGTATTTGTTTGAGTTATTTATTCTACTGTTGAGTACGATGTGATGATGAAGCCATGTGATTCACTCGGATGATAGAAATAATCTTCGAGTGCCAGCCATGCCAAGGGTACCCTTTTGGGGCGTGACATTGGGCTCAACATGAAACTTTTTGGTAATAAGAGGAGTAAAAAAATATAGAGTGCACTCGGGTCTATCAATGCATACACATCAAAATAAAAAAATTTAACATACCAGTGACGACATTGGGAACCTCATCAACCCCTTGCCTCCCATGTAAAGTATAAAATCGGTTGTGCCTTGGGGCACTGCCTTGTTGGCCACATATATTGAAAGGAACCGCATTAACATCTTGTGGATGAACCCCGTTACCCTTGTTGTGGTTACAAGAACAATCAATCTTTTTGTTACCCACTTCCCCATATCCATAACATGCATTGTGTCTTTCAAACATGGGCCCCCATGACCCCTACCATATTTTGAGAACATATTATTAGAAACCACACCACCAACACCTTGGTCCCTTGGGAAGTATTGGCAAACCTCCTATTAGAAGCATAAGAAGACCCCTGACCTTGATGGAACTGGCCACCCTTTCCACTTTGGAACTTTTTCTCAATATGACTTTGCCTCATTACTCCTCCTCTTCCTCAACTTATCCTCACCCATTTGTTCGGCATAGGTCATCAAACAGGAGAAATCCATATCACTAATCAACATAGCGGACAGATATTCCTCATTTACCAACTCGGATACACCCATCATGAACTTATTCATTTTAAACCTTGGGTCAGCAACCAAGTAGGGAGCATATTTACAGAGTGGATTGAATATGAGGGCAAACTCCCTCCCACTCATAGACCCTTGTTTGAAAGTCATAAACTCTACCATCTTGGCCTCTCTAAGCTCAAAAGGGAAGAACTAATTCAAGAAAGCCGCCTTGAACTCCTTCCAAAGCACCATATTTTTTATTCCCTTCTCCGCCTTCCACTGAGTGTACCATATTTAAGCCACTCCCTTGAGTTGGTAAGCCGCCAACTCCGCCTTTTGTTCCGACCATATACCCATAATAGACAACACCTTGTATACCTTATCAATA
This sequence comes from Solanum clarkiae, assembly GCA_011800125.2. Lineage (NCBI taxonomy): Eukaryota > Viridiplantae > Streptophyta > Magnoliopsida > Solanales > Solanaceae > Solanum > Solanum clarkiae. The sequence goes on along the minus strand of JAABOM020064418.1, from coordinate 39,700 downwards.
AATTCTTGAGGGTCCTCATCCACTTTAAACCCATTGAATTCCAGTGGTTTCATCCTCATAAAGTCTCTCATCTGATATGCCAAAGTAGGAGAATGATGGGCTTGGGCCCTTGGTTGGCTTGGTTATCTACAACTTGAGCTAGTAAAGTGAGAGCATCCCGGAGCTCACTATGAGTTGTTTGTTCCTCGGGTGTACGGGCTCTTCTTTGTCTTGTGTTAGGCATGATCTAGGATAGAAAAGAACAATCATTAGGGGTAAACCTTACCTAAACTTAGAGTAAGAAGAAGGGAAACATTTCCTACAACGTCTCATAGTCTCTTACTCATAGTTGTGGTGCATAACATAACCATGAATAAGACTCTTATCGACGCAATGTGTTGGATGACAAGGACCACTAATAACCTAGTTCTCTGATACCAGGATTGTCACGACCCAAGCCTAGGGCCTAGACATGACACAGCGTATGGGGAACCCAAAGGGACCCCAAACAAGCCTCTAAACATATCATTACATATCCTCGGTCGAGGAAGTAATAAAATAACAATTAAAGATAGTAAATAATGGGGGCTAAGGGACATCGTTCATAGCGTAAAACTTCATAGAGTCAAGAGAGTCAAGGCTCATAGCATCAATATATATGTTGTCCAATAATACCTCTATACATAGAACTTAGTTGGGGCCAAGACAAGCAACCAGGCTCACTCTTATAGTCAAACATACGATAAATAAGAAAAAGAGTCTTTATATATTGCATGAGGTCAAGATAGTGTCCCTGACGTTGAGGACTCACCACTTGCTTTGTAAAGAAGTCATACTAGCCACGTGGAGGAGGAGGATTATCAAGTAGGGCTCCAATTCCTACATTGTAACATCATGTAGGCATAGAGTATGCGTTAGTACATTTGAATGTACTAAGTATCTAGGATGCAATGCAACAAGGGATAAGCAACAGAATCAAAATGGATAACATAGGCAATGAATAAGTATGTAGTAATATGGCATGCATGGAAGTAGTTTGAAGTAAATCATTCTTACATAGAATGTAATACATGGGCAAAAGGATACTATCATTATCGAATTCATAGTCTATTGAGATACCAACCCCCCAATTGGTTGGTGGATCATCACAACCTACCCCATAGTGATTGAGGCACCAACTCCTCAATTGGTTATCAAGGTATAAACCCCTCGACATGGTTATCAAGGTACAAAACCCTTGACATAGTTACCCGAGCTCACAATCCCCTGATAGGGGCATGGTCAATTCCCAACACAATATAGGACAATATCATATACATACATTTCTTTCATCATCATAAAGTCATTCAACTCATAAGACATGTATTGGACCTTCAATTCCTTAAGAAATCATAACCGGATATTTTATCAAATATTTGGCAGGTGTGTAGTGCTAGTGTAAACCATGTAATTTAGGGATGAAATCATGTAAGAAAATTCAATAAACCATTCATCAATACTTGGTAACACCCTTAATCAATATACATCAAAATCATTCATCAAATCCCACAACGGGTCTTAGATTCATAGCTCAGAATATGTTAAAATAGTCATAATTTCATAAAACCCAAACATAGTTTCATAGTCTAATTTATAATATGTAAGATCCATAAGTAAATCAACTTAAAATCATGCAATTTAGGTAAAAAGGGAGCTTGGTCAGCATGGATGAAAGAACCCAATGGTTGAAACCCACATAACTTGACTTTGGAGAATCCTTAAAGAAGATTGGAAATGGAGACTTGAAGCTTGAATGAAAACTATAAGATCTGGATTGAGTTTTGGGACTTGAATTTAGTTTGAAATCTTTATCTAAGTGTTTGGAAGAGTATTAGGGAATGTTTTGTATGATATGAAGGTAAAATAAGGCTAAGTATAGGTATTTTTACGCATGGGCGGACTTAGGCCTAAGATATAAGAGCCTTCGACTGAGATAAAATTACTAGAAATAAAACACACTAGTCTGCATCTGGTCTGCTACATGGATATATCGCAGAGGCAAATTTTGCACTGGTCTGCGACTCGTACCTATGCGAATCGACACTATTTTGCGCAAACTTAAAAAAATCAAATTTCTCTACAGTTATTCTAAATTCAAGTTTAGACCCATTTTCCACTCAATCTGATCCTATGATAAAGAATATGAAGTTGGATTTTTTATATCACGCATGAATTTTGAGATATATGAAAATTATGGCTCTGGCACTTCCGAGGCACATTTTTGGGCACTTTTAGAGTCGTTTCATGGAGCACCTCTCGATCATCCTCCACGTGGCTAGTTTGATACTTCGGATGATAAGTTTTAGTGAGTCCACAAGTCTGAGGACACTATCTATGCTACTTTTGCTATTTGATGTTCCTTTACGTTGCACATTTGTTACTATGAAGGTGAGACCGGAAAGTGTCTTAGCCCCCTCTCCATTCCATGTTAGAGGTGTTGTTGGATAATTGATATACTTATGCTATGAGCTTGACTCTTTTATTCTTTTATAAATATCAAGACTTCCCTTAGTCCCGCTTCCTCTGGCTTTATCTCTTGTGTTGTTTATTTTACTTCCCCGACCAAGGATGTGCAAATAATATGCTAAGAGGCTTGTTTGGGATCCCTTTGAGTTACCAATCATCGTGTCATGTCTAGGCCCTAGGCTTGGGCCCTGACAAACTTGGTATCCTAGCACAAGGTTGTTAATGGTCCTCAGAATCCAACAAACCATATCGATTAGAGTCTTATTCATGGTTGTGAAGCACGCCACAACTATGAATGGGAGGCAATGAGGCGTTCTAGGAAATGTCTCAGTTCTTCATGGTCTATATCGTGCTTTAGATATGAGTGTAAGGCTTTTTCCCCCCTAACAAATGCTCTTTTCTCTTCTAGATCATGGCAATTCTGAGAGGGAGGCTAAGGAGATCCCGTACACCTAAGGAGTAACCGCCCCCTCCCGCTCTTCAAGCTCCTTAATATGGAGGGGCATCCCAAGATAAATTTTGGGATGCTATTACATTGCTGGCTCTTGCTATGACAAACCAAATTCACCAAGGGGTCCAAGCCCCTCATGCTCCCACTCCAGCTTCTAGAGTGAGGGATTTCACTAGAATGAACCCACCGAAGTTCCATAGAACCAAGACGGATGAGGACACCCAAGAGTTCATTGATGAGGTGTACAAATTGCTATCTATGAGTCAATTCAAAGGATAAAGAAGAGTTAGCGGCCTACCAACTCAAACGTGTGGCTGAAATTTGGTTCACCCAATGAAAATTGGAGAGGAGAGATGATGATGCTATTCCTTTGGAGGAGTTCAAAGTTGCATTCCTCAACCAGTTCTTTCCTATCGATCTAAAGGAGGCTCAAATGATGGAGTTTATGAACCTTAAGATAGGTTCCATGAGTGTGAGGGATTATGACTTTAAGTTCAACTAACTCTCCAAGTATACCCTACAATTTGTTGCAGATCCGAGATATAGGATGAACAAATTTGTGTCAGGAGTGTCCGACTTATTCAATGAGGAGTGTTGAACTGCCATGTTAGTGGGTGATATGGATTTGTCCCGTCTTATGACCTATTCCGAGCAACTAGAGGGAGAAAAGCTTAAAAAGAGAAGAAGTGGTGAGTCCAAGAGAGCTCATTTTGAAGGCGGGTTCCAAGGTTCCAAGGGTCAAGGCCACATGTTCCAAAGCCAAGGGTCTTTCAATGCTCCTAATAAAAGATTTCTAATGATTATCCAAGATTTCAAGGTGGTGGTGGTAGGGTGCATAACCATATGTGCCAAAGATATGGTAGGAACCATAATGGCCCATGTTTGAAATAATATAATGCTTGTTATGGTTGTGGTGAAGTGGGTCATAAGGTGATTGATTGTCCTTGTGCTCAAAACAAAGGTAGAGATAGTCCTCCACAAGGCCAAGGTGCAAATGTTGGTCAAAAGGGAAGAGGAGGCCAACAAAGGGGGAGGGGTGCTCCAAGGAAAAATAGATTCTATGCTTTTTAAGGGAGACAAGGGGTAGATGTCATCACCAGTATGTTAAAGGTTTTTGATTTTGGTGTGTATGCTTTGATATACCCGGGTAGCACTCTTTCTTTTATTACTCCTGTTGTTTCCAAAAAGCGTCATGTTAGTCTCAAATTGTTGTGTGAATCTTATGAAGTGTCAACCCCCATTGGTGAGTTCATTATTTCTAAAAGTATCTATGGAAATTTTCTCATGTTCATATTGCATAAAATCTTGCGTTTAAATTTTATTGAGTTAGATATGGTGGATTTTGATGTCATTCAGGGGATAGATTAGTTGCATGCATATTATGCTTCTGTTGATTGTAGAACCCGTAGGTTTAAATTCCAATTCCCTAACGAGCCCGTCCTTGAGTGGGAAAGTCGTGATGTGTTGGTCAAGGGTAGACTCATTTCTTACCTTAAAGTCCAAAGATTGATTTCTAAGGGTTGTGTCTATTACCATGTGAGGGTTAAGGATGTTCAGTCCAAAGTTCTTCCTATTGACTCTGTTCTGGTGGTTAATGAGTTTCTTGATGCCTTTCTCGATGAGCTTCCTTGTGTTCCTCCCGAAAGGAAAATAGACTTTTATATAGACCACCTTCCAGACACTCAATCCATTTCAATTCCCCCTTACCGTATTGCCTCAGTGGAGTTGAAGGAGTTGAAGGATCAACTGATTGATTTGTTGGAAAAGAGTTTCACAAGGCCTAGTAAGTCACCTTAGGGTGCACTGGTATTATTTGTGAAGAAAAAGGATGGTTCTTTTAGGATGTGCATTTTTTACCGACAAATTAATAGAGTCACCATAAAGAACCCCTCTACCAAGGATCAATGACCTTTTTGATCAACTTCAAGGGCCTACTTACTTTTCTAAGATTGATCTTAGGTCCACGTATCACCACGTGAAAATGAGGGAGTGTGACATTCTCGGAATGGCTTTTCGGACTAGGTGTGGGCACTTTGGGTTTGTGGTTATGTCTTTTGGGTTGACTAATTCACCGACTGTATTTGTGGATCTCATGCATAGGGTCTTTAAACCCTACCTTGACTTGTTTGTGATGATTTTATTTGATGATATCTTGATTTATTCCCATAGTGAGCAGGTGCATGTGAATCCCTTGAGGGTGGTGTTAAAAATCCTGAGACAGGAGAGGTTGTATGCTAAACATGAAAATGTGAGTTTTGGTTGAAAGAGGTTGCTTTTCTAGGACATGTGGTGTAGGGTGATGACATTAAGGTGGATCCTAATAAGATGGAGGTGATTAGAAATCAGCCTAGACCTTTAACTCCATCAGATATTAGGATCTTCTTGGATTTGGCAGGTTATTACCGGAGGTTTGTAAAATGGGTTCTCTTCTATTTCTTCCCATATGAAAAAGTTGACACAAAAGAAGGCCAAATTTGTGTGGACCGATGAATATGAGAAGAGTTTCTAAACTTTGAAAGATAAGCTTGTCTCCACTCCTATCTTGTCTCTACCAGAAGGGTTGGAAGGATTTTTGGTGTACTGTGATGCCTCAAGAATTTGTTAGGGTGTGCTTTGATGCAAAATGGTAAGGTGAGAGCATATGCCTCTAGGGAACTTAATGTGCATAAGAAGATATTATGCCACCCATAATCTTGAATTTGCGCCCGTAGTATTTGCTTTGAAACTTTGGCATCACTACTTGTTTGGGGTTCATGTTGATGTGTTCACTAACCACAAGAATCTTCAATATGTGTTCACCCAAAATGATCTTAACTTCAGACAAGAAGGTGATTAGAGCTCCTTAAAGATTATGATATGAGTGTGCATTATCACCCCGACAAAGCTAATGTTGTGGTCGATGCTCTAAGTAGGGTATCTATGGGTAGTCTAGCTCATGTTTATGATGGTGGCAAAGAGGTGGCTAGAGAAGTTCATCGCTTGGCTAGATTGGAGGTTAGGTTGGATGAAATTGAAAATGGTAGTTCAGTAGTCATTGATGGTTCTAAATCTTCCTTGATTGAGGAGGTAAAGGTAAAATAAGATTTGAGCTTGCTAGAGTTGAAGGCCTTGATGAGAGATGGTAAAGTGGAGGTTTCTCTCAATGGGGAGATGGTTCCCTTAGGTACCAAGGTAGATTGTGTGTGACAAATGTTGATGACATATGAGAATTGATTTTGAAGGAGGCACATAATTCATCCTATTCCATTCACCTCGGTTCCACAAAGATGTATAGAGATTTGAGGGAGGTGTATTAGGGTGCTATGAAGAGAGACATTGCCAAGTTCATATCCGAATGTCACAATTGCCAACAAGTGAAAGAGAAACATCAAAGGTCTGGTGGCCTAGACCAAGGTATAGAAATTCCTACTTGGAAGTGGGAGGAGATCAACATGGATTATGTGGTTTGGTTGCCTAAGAATACGAAACATTTTGACTGTATTTGGGTTGTTGTGGATAGAATGACAAAGTTGGCTCAATTCTTATCGTTTAAAACCACTTATGGTGCCAAAGATTATGCCAAGTTGTATATACATAAGGTTGTTAGATTGCATGGGGTGCCCTTGTCTATCATTTTGAATCGTGGTGCTCAATTCACTTCTCACTTTTTGAGGTCCTTTCAAAGAGGTCTTGGTACCAAAGTTAAGCTTAGCACGACTTTTCATCCTCAAATAGATGATCAAGCGGAGAGAACAATTCAAAATCTTGAGGATATGCTTAAAGCTTGTGTTTTGGAGTGTAAGGGTAGTTGGGATGAACTTCTTCCACTCATTGAGTTTGCTTACAATAATAGCTACCACTCAAGCATTTGTATTTCTCCTTTTGAAGATCTTTATTGTAAACGTTGTAGATCCCCAGTTGGGTGGTTTGAAATGGGGGGAATGGATTTTCTAGTTTCGGATTTGGTTATGGAAGCCTTGGAGAAGTTGAGGCTGATAAGGGAGAGGTTGAAAACATCCTAAAGTAGACAAAAGTCCTACTCCGATGTGAGGAGAAGAGATCTTGAGTTTAAGGTGGGTGATTGGGTTTACTTGAAAGTCTCACCCATGAAGGGTGTGGTCCGGTTTAGCAAGAAGGTGAAATTGAGCCCAAGGTTTGTGGGCCCTTATAAAGTTTTAAGGAGAGTGGGTAAGGTTGCATATGAGTTGGAGTTACCTATGGGAATGAATATGGTTTATCTGGTCTTCCATGCATCCATGTTGAGAAAGTGCGTGGGTGACCTAAGTGCTATAGTGCCCTTGGATGTTGTGGATGTTATAGAAGATAATTTGACTTATGAGGAGGTCCTAGTGGAGATTTTGGATAGACAAGTGAAGAGGTTAAGAAATAAAGATGTAGCTTCTGTCAAGGTCCTTTGAGGAACCAACAAGTTAAAAGTGCCACATAGGAAGCTGAGGCGGACATGACAAAGCGATATGCATATCTCTTCCACTCTACTCAAGCCGAAAGTACTCAAGCGAACCTATCGAGGACCAGTGTTGTTTTTCCTTAATTTTCTGTTTTGGCCTAAGGGAATTGGGGTCATAGCCCAATGCCCATTTACACGTGAAATCTCCCATACTTAGCAATTTTTCAACTCTATATCGCTCAAAAACCCCTCTAAAACCTCTCCAACACTTTATCAAAATTCCCATCTAAATCCAAGGATTTCAAGCTCATGTTGGATCTCAAGAACTCAATCCAAGGTTCAAGTATCCTTCCAAGTTTAGATCAAGGAATCCCCTAATTTATGTATGTGAGTTTCATCCTTTGGGTCCTTTTACCCATGGAGCCCAATCTTCCTTTTTATGAAAATTGTATGTTTTCAAGTTGTATCTTCTATGGTATCTCTTATTATGGATTATAATTATAAATTATGTTTGGGGTTTTATGAGATGTTGATTGATTATGCATGTCTATCTATTTCAAGCTTATACTATGAATTGGTTTTTTTCTATTGAGACTATGCATGTTTGGAGCTATGAAACTATGGTCTATTATGCGATTTGATGAAGGATTTCAAGGTATCCTACCTGAGGGTTTTACTATATGTTGGTGGGTTTATTTGTATTGAGTTTTCTCTTATTATTTCACTCTTGAATTGCATGAATTTGAACAAGCATTATAAACCCACCAAGCATTTGATAAAATGTCTTGACATGTACTCTCAAGTTGTTGATGATCTATTACATAATACAAGTGACTTCATGATATTAAGGGCTAGCTTATATGTATTGAATTTATGAAAAATATCTATAGTATTTCAAGTAGACCACATCTTGTTGGGGGGTGAAATGCCCAATCACCTTATTGAGGAGGTGACATGCCTCAATCACCTTATTGGGGATGACATGCCTAATCATTATATTGAGGGGTGACATACCTCAATCACCTTGTTGGGGGATGACATGCCCAATCACTTGTTGAGGGTTGAGTACCTCAATCACCTTGTTGGGGGTTGACATGCCCAATCACCTTGTTAAGGGGTGAGTACCTCAATCACCTTACAAAGGGGTGACATGCCTTAGATTCCAAGTAATAGTTTGCTTGGTTTATGTCGATTAGGGCCTCTTCCACCACATGTGTTACGTACTATGCAAGTTGTTTGATGTACAAGCATGTATTACTTGAAGCATTGCTTATGCATGCCATATTGATATTATACTTATCCATTGAGTATGATTATGCGTTTTAACTATATTGGCTTATGTCTTGTTGCATTATATCCTACATACTTAGTACATTTAAACATATTAATGCATACTCTATGCCTATATTATATTACTATGTAGGGATCAGAGCACCTCTCGATCATCCTCCACGTGGCTAGTTTGGTACTTCGAAGATAAGCTTTGGTGAGTCCTCAAGTCCGAGGACACTATCTATGCTACTCTTACTATTTGATATTAGTTTATGTTGCATACTTGATACTATGAGGGTGAGCCCAAAAAGTGTTTGGGCCCCTGCTCCATTCCATGTTAGAGGTGTTGTTGGATAATTCATGTATTGATGCTATGAGCTTGACTCATTTATGCTTTTATAAATATCAAGACTCCCCTTAGTCCTGCTTCCCTTGTTTTTATCTCTTGTGTTATTTATTTTTCTTCCACGACCAAGGATGTGTGAATGATATGCTAAGAGGCTTTTTCAGAGTCTCTTTGGGTTCCCATTCGTCGTGTCACTTCTAGGCCTTAGGCTTGGACCGTGACATAAAAGCACCTGGATCTTTGAGCTAAGGACTTTATAGTGTTAACACTGCAATGTTGAATCGCTTGAGAAAGTTTCTGACTCACAGTATTCTTCTTGGTGATCAAGTCCTTCATATACTTGGCATAGCCTTGCATTTTCTCCAAAGCCTCAATTAGACAGATGTTGATAGATAGCTGCTTAAGCATTGAGAGAAACGACTTGAACTTCCCTTCCTCCTCCCTCTTTTTGATTCTTTGAGGGAAAGGAGGATGAGGCCTAGGGATGGGCTTAAACTTCTGTAGTGCTTTAGCAACTTCACTCACCCCATCCTTACCACGATCATCTCCTTCATCCACATCTTTTGTTGAAACCATCTTCTCATGAACATCTTCCTCATCAACAACCATAGGAGGATCAATAGTGCTCTTACCACCTCTAGTAGTAATCGCCATACATTGCCCCTCATTCTTAGGATGTTACACCATGTTGCTAGGCAATGTATCCTTCTGACGCTAATTCATCTGAGTTGACACTTGACCAAATTATTGCTCAAGCTATTTAATAGCCATAGAATGAGACTCTCTTTTTTTATTTATGGTAGAAATATTTGATTTCATGCCCCTTAGAGTTTCATCTTGTGTCCTTAATAACATCATACAAATCTCTACACCATTGAAGGAAAAGGATGAAGCTTTTGAAGATAAAATGAGGCCCATAACAAGATCTCAAACTAAGGAGTTTAATGAAAAGCTCAATGGGCTTCAATTGCATATCCAAAGTTGTCTTGTTGGATAAGAAGAGCTAAAGCCCAATAAGGATGAATTGTCCAAATGCTACAACTATTTGGTGTTCCAAATTCAATTCCAAGAGGAAGAATTTTAGGGTTAAATTTCGTAAAAATAAGGCCAAGAAGAGTCCAAGAATCAGACACAACAAAGGTTGCTTTCTGCCCAAGTTTGGAGAGAAGACTAGACAAAGTTTCTAAAATTATCAAGATTCTTTTGCTAGTTGGGTTTTACCTTATTCCCTTATTTATGTATAGGTTATTAATGTTTTCCTTGTTCTGTTTAAGGTATCTTTGTACCATTTAATGCTTTCCTAGATCTACTAGGTCTATTCCTAGTTAAGGTTACTTTATTTCCTTTCTAGTGTAGGATTTACCTTGTAATTTTCTAGGTTTTTGATACTCCTTGGGCCTAACCTAAGGAATTTTGGACGTACAAGGACCCTATAATATATAGGAGTTTTTTTCTTCCATTAAGGACAATTAGATTGATATTAATAATATTTTAGAGAGGTTTGTTCAACCTTTGTAACTTGTTCTTTGAGAATTTATCTTTAAACCTTTACTAGTTCATAGTTTGAGGTATAAAGTACTTTCTTCTTGTGATATCTTTGATTTCTTTTTTATATTCTTTAGAAGGTTATTAGTTTACATACTAATTATTATCTTTAGTTACACGTAAAGCGGTCAAGATCCAAATCTAACATTTTGATTCGTTTTCTCAAGTAAAGGCGTTAGATTTCTTATGTTGTTACTTGGATCTTGTTAAGGCCTTAGAATATCAATTCCTTGGAAATTCTTGGATCTTCCCTTTGAATTCCCATATCTTTAATTAGTTTTATATATATTTTTTATTGTTACTTTCGCATTCTAGTATTCACTCCATATTAGTGTTGTATCTAACCTCGATCCTATCAATCTCAGCCTTCTTCAACAAGCAATCGAACATCTCCTCAATTCTAGAATTACCTGTACCCTGCATCATGGTTGTGTTGTGGCATATAAGGACCATTTTTGAAGCCTTCTCTGTGACCCCAATCTATATCTGGACTCCTGCTCCTACCATAGTAACCAACCCAGTTGTCTCTGAAAGCTCCATCACTGCCATAGTTCCGACCTTGGTTTCCTTGACCTTGGCACCAATAGTCCTGACTGGACCCTAGGGCATTAGTTTGTAAAACCCCCGCCTAATCATTCATAAAATGTGTTTCCTACTCAGTATGGCTCCTCATACGTGGGTGCACATGGAGGTTGGTGAACCACTGAATGGCTCAGTATGGCTCCTCATACTTGGTTTCTGCTTAATCACCATATTCATGCTTGTGCGAAGCTAAGCAAGTTGTTGCATAATCTCTTCACTAATTTGGGCTTGCCCTGAATCCATACTAACAACATATGAATTCTTCATGGAAGCTCTATCCGGTTGTTCCCATGCATGATTCATCTTTACCACTTGCCCCATATGCTCATCAACCTTATAAATGGTTGATCTAGAAACATGCCCCCCCCCCATCATAATGTCAGTACAAGCCTGCCTATTCTCATCAAGTGCACGATAGAAGATCTCCACCAAGGTATCATCAACTGTCTTGTGGTCAGGGACCATCCTCAGACACTTGGTAAAAAAATCGCTTCCAAGTAGTACTTATGGAATCACCAGGAAGTTGCTCAAAGTTATTAATCTGGTCCTTAAATTTGAGGTTCTTATAACTAGGGAAGTACCTCTCCAAAAAGGCATTCTGCAAATCTACCCAACTAGTGATTGAACTTTGCAGAGGCTCAAACAATCATAATGCAACATTGCCTACAATAGGGAGACACGAAATCCCATAATATCCATAGAAAGATTCTATGTCCCCATCATACTCATACAAATAAATGCCAGAATGTGCAAGTTGCTATATGGATCCTCTAATGGTAAGCCTACAAATAAGCCACAGTTCTGCAGCATCTGAAGTAACCCACGAGAGATCGTGAACTTTTTGTCTGCCAATAATGGTGGCAACACAATAGCTCCAGTCGCATCCATAGCCATGGGTTCAACCTGTATTGATTCTACTATTAATCATTGGAATTTAACTCTTGAGGTTGTGGAATTTCCTCCAAAGGAGGTAGGTTCTCATTCCTATCATCATCATTATTATCCTGATTCAAAGTTGCATTGTTCGCATTTTCTTAGGCCATTCTTACAATAATTTGTTGGATCTCTAGATCAAATGAAGTTAAGGGATTACCTTGACTCCTAGTATTGGGCATATACTACTTGTATACCATGCAAAGGAACAGAAGCAAAAACAAAAGTAAAAAAAAGGTACATAAGGATTAATATTTGAATTTCAATCACTAGTGAATCCGACAATGGCACAAAAATTTTTGATGTCATCAAAGTTACACCTCCTTTTTAGATAATAAAACGGTCTTTGTCAAGATATAAAACCTAACCAAGGTTAGGGTCCAAACACAAGGGAATACGTAGACTAAAGACTAATTCACTAACACACAATTGAAGGAGTTAACCAACTCAATTCCCTGAAGGAGGGTTGCAATAATTAATGAGAAAGTAAATTAAACAACTATCACAATAGATAATCACTAATAGAGAGAAACTAGGGTACCATGTTCTCCAACTTAGTATCACTGGGGAATCAAATTTTTGCTTAGTGTATAGCACTCAAGATGGTAATTTAAGTTCACTAAGCCCTTTGGTCAAAGGTGAGAGGCGAATTTCACTATGTGACTTGTCCTATCTTCATAGTGTGCAATACTAACCATTACCTATAAGTCCCAGTCAACCTCCCCTTGGCGCAGTTCGGTTGATTAGCTGAGAACACATCATTGAATCTTGTTAATCAATCCTTTTTTTCTATTTATTACTACCTTGGTCATGTCAGTAACACTAGGGAGGTTATAATGTTGGCCACCATTAGAAAACATGAAAAATGAAGAGAATTAATTATTACATGCATATACCCATTCCAAGAAATGCAAATTACTCGGATTTACTAAGTTAGATCTTCATGGCTCCCACAACCCTAGTTTTGGATTTAGCTACTCATGCTATAGGTAGATGAAGAAATTATGAATTGAGAAAGCATAATTAAACACTTACCCAATTGAATTAATATCAAGCAAATCCAAGAAGAATGAGAATCACAATCTTCAAGATCAAATGTACCCACAAGTGTTTTTTCACTGTCTTCTCTCTCAAGTATTGAATTCTCCAAGTACAAACCCTAAAAGTACTCAATAATGATGTCCTCCCTTGTACAATAACCTAAAATTACTATTTATAGTAATTATAATTATGTCCTAAAAATAGAAAAACTAGTCGGCGAACTCCACAAAAGCTCTCTATGACTCGTAATATGATTTACAAGTCGTAGTCAGGGTCTCGTAATAAGATTTTGGGATCTTGGACTGCTCCTATACTACTTCACTTTATGATTCATAGACTGATTCACTACTCGTATCAATTTTTCGTATACTTCGACTGCATGACATTGTCCATCACTGGAAATCTTTATGAATTCCATCTCTACTACTTATAGAATGCTCTGTGACTCATATAGAGGTCTCGTATAGCTAATCTTCAAATATCATCCTTCACTAAATATGTCACAAAACTACCTCTACGACTCGTAGAGTGCTCTACGACTCGTAGATGGTCTCGTAAGTCAAAACTTCTGTAATCTTGCCCTAAGTCATAAGTCAACCTACTTTCCTACAAAATTATATAGAAAAACACATAAAAACCATAAATGTTACATTGAGAACACATAAAATCCTAAGTTTTCAGTATCAAAAGTGATGTATTTTGAAAGCACATCACTTTTTTCTTCTTGGTTGGCTTGATTATGCAGGGATATTGATGTTTTTAACAAGATTTAGGTCATAAATACTAGGTGAGTTCGCTGCACTATTTTGTTTTACTTAAACCATTGAGTTTGAGTATATTATTCTCAATGTGTCATTAGTAGAAATTGTGGGCTAATTTATTGAGGACTATTCTCAAATCCTCCATCCGTTTGGGACTATTTTAGGACTAGTTTGGTATATAAAAATGTTGAGAACAATTTGGTTAATGTTGAATAGGTGTGGACTTTTGCAGTTGAAACATAGAGAAAGGATGTAATGTGATGCTGCCTAATTATGTGTTCTACAGAATTGTTATGTGTTGTACATTGTGAGATTCTGTCAATATGCTTAGAGAAGGAAAAGTCGAAAAAATGCCTTTGGATTAATAGTTATGGGCTTGCTAGCCCAGCATTTTTTTATGAGATCGGACTGCCAAGATATGTTTATTATCTACTAATACTAATTTTATCACCTACTCTATTATAGATAAATGTTTGGGTGAAAAGAAGCTTACTTCGAGGTAATAACGAGGTGGTTACAGCGAGGTATGTAAGGCTACTCGATTTCGTATTGTTTGACATGAAATCTAGGTTCTTCCTTGGCACATAGAGGCAGTTACAAACTCTAAATAACTAATAACCATGTCTTCACTCTTTAGCATGTTCATATGCTCCCATACGTAGCTATTCTCAAATCTGCGTACATACTTTGGATACCAAGATACATGAGTTCTTTTTTTGCTAAATAAAGTTCATGTGTTGTCTCATATCGTACGCATTTCATTAGTTGTGCAACCTACTCTTTTCATTTTAGTATTGTCTTGCATGATGATTTACATGTCACATGTTATATATACAGTCCTACAGCTCAAAATGGTATGACCACCAAAAGAATCATCTCAAAAGTAAATAAAAGATATAAACTGAAGTTGATTATTAATGGGTAGTACCCTAGGGGTGGAAGAATCACCTAGCATGGATCGGTCCAATATTACATGGGGTATCTTGATGATGATCAGGATCCAATAAGAAAGCGATCGCTATCAGTAATTGACCTAACCGAGATTAGGGTCGAATCCATAGGGAATACAGGGATTGACTATAAGATTTCACTACTAATCATTCCTAGTATCTATAACTACAATCTCTAGATGGGGTTTTGTTGTGATTCAAAGACAACTTAAAAATGAACACTAAATAAAATTCGGGAAAACACTCAATTTTTTGAACAACTTGGGAATTGTGTTCCCCATAGTTTATTAACTCAATTACCCTACATAATATAACTACGATTAGTGAATCACATGCAGGATGGTAACTTAAGTTCTTCCATCCCTCTTGTGAAGGTGAAGGTCAAATTTCACCATGGCGCTTAGTCGGCTACCATGGCGTGCCAACTAACCATTACCTATTATCCCAGTCAACCTCCCCTTGGTCAGGTTTGGTCGATTAGATGGGAACACATCAACCGAATCCTATCATCTACTTCCTTTTCCCTATTCGTCACTACCTTAGTTGGGATTGTGATAACAGGCAGGGTTTGGTGTTGGCCACCACCAAACAACATTAATCATGAAAGGAAATAGATAATACATGCAAAACCTCAATCATAAATATGCACGAAACCTAAGTCATTTCAAGACAACTACCCATGGTTTCCATAATCCCAAATTGTGGGTGCTTAGCTACTCATGGGTAAGATAAAACACATAAAAATGCAAATAATAAACGTAGTTGAAAGTTTCACCAATAACAATAGAGGAAATAGGCACCACAAGTTGCAAACCCACAAGTTTGATTGATTAACAATGAGTACAAGGCAAGATTTGCAATTTCCAAAATGAGTTTTCCAAGAAAGAACATAAACTACTCTAAAACCTAAGAAAACCTTCAAAAATCTAATGGAGTAGTGTCTACTAGTCGAACTCCCTTATAAAACCTAACTTAAACTATGTATAGAAATTATGCAGAATAGGCAGCTAGCATCTCATAATTTTTGCAATTACGACTCGTAAGAGGACCTATGAGTTATAGTCGAGCTCTCGTATAAGGATCTTAGCATCTTAGAATGAACTGGTATGACCCATAGGTACGATTTATTGCTTGAGATATGACTCATATATTGGTCTTGTAGTCTTGGCCTTCAGTTTTTTTGGTCCAACATTTTGTCCCTCTGATTCTTGCTACGAGTCCACCTGTACGAGTCATAGTGTGTATTATGACTCGTAGGATGGGCTTGTAGGGGTGACCTTCACTTGGCAGATTTCTAATTTTTGGTCTCTAATTCCTGCTACAACATAACCTATGATTCGTAGTGTGACCTACGACTCATAGGTGGGCTCGTATGGCCTATGCTTCAGCAAAATCTGCAACTTTTCTTCAAAATCATGCCAACCTAACTTTTCTGTAAGATTAACACAAAAACACATCAAAACACTATAAAGTCGCTTTAAGAACTTACAAAATCCCTTATTTCAGGCATCAAATGTGCTGTAATTTGACAGCATGTCATATCCCAAGGGTGAAAGAAAAGTGTAGGATGGGTCGATCTTGATATTGATTTAGCACTAATCAGTTGGTCGTTTGTATCATATACTGTGCATAAATTATAAAGTAAAGAAATGTAAAGTAACAAAAAGGATATAAAGTACATGGTTCCATAAATATGACAAAATGTAGTCTCTTATGCTTACACCATTGCATAGTTTCACTTGAATTCTTATTTATTATATAGGACTTCTTACCTTACATATTCAGCACATCATCTTATATTGACGTCCTTTACGGGCTACCTGTATTTCATGTTGCAGGTACAGGAACTAGTAGATCTCCCCAATAGGAGCACAGGATATCCAGTTGTTATTATTGAGCTTCAGGGAGCTTCAAGGTTTTTTGTGTCTAGAACTTATATTTTTGTATTGTATAGTATTTAGTCATGAGGTGAGGCCTGCACCCAACCCTTATCAGATAGTGTTCCTTATCTAGAGGCTTTGTAGACTATTCAAGTAATGTATGGTCATGTCTCGTACTTCATACATCATTGCCCCAATGACCGAGTCATATGTATTCCCTTTTTGCTTGTTATTACTGTTTACTTTCCTGAAAGCATGTTGAGTATGGAAACCCATTATAATGTTCATAGAGAGTGCATGGTTATAGGTTGGTTCTCCCGAGCCTTGTCAGTAATGGGTGCCAATTCTCCTTAATGGGACTTTGGGCGTGAAGACTGAATGAGATCGGAGGTGGGGGACTATCCCAAAGGATCCTTATATAAAGCCTACATTCTCGTAACTACATGCCAGCATAGATTCATTTTTATGCCCCTTTAAAGGATGATGATCATGTATGTACCATGACACTAAAAAAACAGGCTTTAAGGTAAGGGTATAGACTACCTTTGGCAAGTACTCTATTCTTTCTCCGATGTAGAGGCAACATTGAGATTCCATCTAATAGCTTGCATGATCTTACATGTTCATAAGTATTGCATCCCAACATACTTAGTACCTTCAAACATACTAACGCATACTTTTTGCCTAAATAATCTAACCATGTAGGGACCAGAGACTATCCTCATCCACCTTTTCATAGCTAGATTAGACTTGTGAGAATTTACTTGTGGTGAGTCCTTTATTCAAATGTCAAGACCCACCTCCTATATACTTGCTTTAGGTTATGGCTATCTTATGTTTTTTCCTTTAAGATTGAGCACACGATATGTCTTGGCCCTCGTCGTATCTGACTTAGAGGCATTATTTGATGCCATGTAAACTCTACGTACGAGCTTGATATGTTTGATGCTTGTAGAGATGCTTTTGTCTCATGTTATGTTTATGTTATGATGTGATGATGAGATGATGAAGTTCCTAAGTCCCTATAGCATGATTTATATGATCCCACCCCTTATAATTTGTTCCTTTATATTTAAAGTGTGAAGGGCAAGACCCATGTTCCCTATCCCCGTAGCTTAAGTCTCGAATTCCCATCCCTTAGTCTTAGGTGTTGAAATTGTGTGATAATGATCCCCATATCCCTTATCCCATAGCTTGATTCATATACCCCTATCCCTTAGTATCACGTATTAATGTTTGAATTGTGCTTCCGAAATGATGATGTGTAAATAGATGATATAAGGCTTATTTGGGGACTTTTGAGTTCCCTTTAACCATGTCACTTCTATGCCCTAGTCTTGGGTCATGACATTATTGTGTTTTTTATAAAAGAATATGTTGGGTTAGTAGGCTATTTTGTATTATTTATGTACCGATTTGAGCCTAAATTTGAGGTACAAGCTTGGAAAAGTACAAGGATTGTTATACAGGCTTTGTTTTGATATTATAGTATGGCCACTTTCTTTCCTTTTAATCCCAAGATTGGTTTAAGTTAATTTTCTATGATTTTAATGTTTAAATAACCATATTGATGATGTGATTTTGTTTCTGATAGCTAGACATCATTTAGAGATTATCTGAAAGGTAAAGCACCTGTACAGTAGTCAGAAATACATGTGATCACCATTCAGGTAGGACATGATCTACTTCCTCTACTTTTAGACTGATTTGAACATGTAAACATTGTTTGGGCTGTATGAGTATTCAGCAGGAGGCAGGGTTGGAGGCCTTATATGTTGAATGTGATTATATTAGCTGATATATGTAATTCTTGGGGTACTTATTTAGCATGATGAGGAGACTATAATTAGCATACTAAATTCCTATTGTATTTGTAATTGTCTAGGCATAATAGAGAGGCTATTGACATACTGAGAATCCTTGGGAATTAATATGCTTATTGTCTACCGCATATGCCATTATCTATTGTATCTTATAACTTGATGAATGTTGGGCCTTAATCTAGGATAGAGTAGTCTAGGCTAGAGTAGTGATTTCCCAGACCTGCATTAGTCAAGATCTAAACTGTTATAGTTGTATTTGGTGGGACTTGAGAGGCGTAGATCCTTGTAGACGAGACTAGCAGAATAGAATCTGTAGAGTTGAGCCTTAGGAAGGACATATTTAGTTTGGAACCTAATTATATATTTTGTTGGCTAGCCTTCTATTATATCTCTGTGATACATCATATTTTGCTCGGACATAGAAATGGTGTTCAATGTCATATTTAGTGCAGAGTTCAGCCTCAAACAGTTAATGGCCTGAGCATTTTCCCATAATTGGGCATATATCCTCCCACTAACCAGTATATAAACGAGGGTCAGATACATCTTGTATACGCCTTGTTAGATGCTACATAGTTATAGGCTATGCAATTATTGTAAAGGCTATACTCTTATAGTAAAGGCTATACTGTTAAAGTCAATACTGATAGAGGGAAATTTAGGTCTAGTCCGAGGCCTAAGCTCCTAGGAAGACTAATGGCCATATCTAACCTTATCCTCATGGGGCCAGGGCATGGCCTAGATTAAAGGTCAGGTATTAGCTTGGGTTAAAGGTCAAGTATTAGCCTAGATTAGAGGTTAGGTATATGCCTATATTGGAGGCTACATCGTGGTATACAACCTCAGTTAAAGGACATGATAGGATGTTCTTTTCAGATTAAAGTAGCATGTGCATTGTTGGTTCACAAAGTCATGTAGGACTATTAGTAGTATATTATACCACAACATACACCTTAGCACCCCACTTATTGTGCATGGGTATATCATTAGTTTGCTAGTTCATATATGTTGGGATTCTCTTTTTACTGTATACTTGTTACTAGCTATAAGGCCCCTCATGTTGGAAGGTGTAAAAAGTGCCTAAGAAATGAATTCAGTAAATATTTCCAAGTACCAGTACGCTTTAGAGAAAGGCCTATGGGCTGTAAGTACCCTCACGGGCAATTTCCTATACTCGTAGACTGATGCCAGATTAGGAAAAATGTTTATTTCTAAAGTTGGGTATATGAGATAATACACAACCTGTAGATTGACTTACGATACTTAAGTCATATGGTGGGTTGAGGATCATAGATAGTTTCTAAGGATTCAAAATGTTACCAGACAAGACTTCCCTCCTATGACCCATAGACTGGACCACGATCTGTAATCGAGGTCTCGTGTTCCTATCTGATAGATTTTTAAAGAGGCCAATTTTGACCTTTCCCTATTATTATATGCCTATGCTACATCATTTTAAGCCCTAATGACCCCTTTTCATCCCTATACAACCTCAGTCTACCCAATTCCTCTTCATTCAAAATATCTTTAAGGCTAAACCCCTTCTAAAATACTCCCAAGTCTTTCAAAGCTTCCAAGAGAAGAGGCCAAGCTAGGGCTTTAGGTTCTTCACATTCAAAGTGAGATTTTCCTTCACTTAATCTACAAGGTATATGGGTTTTGGTTGTGCAAATCTTTCTTCCACAGGTTTAACCTTTCCTCTCCTTCATCTATTTTCAAGTTGTGGATATTTATAGATGTTTTTATAAACTCTTTTATTTGATAATATTATGAAGAGATTTATGGTTTTTTTACATTTGTACATGATTATGCATTGAAAAGCTACATGAAATTTCTGGATTTTTATGATGGTTCGACGATAGCCTAGCTAAGTCTTATGATGCTTTTGATGAGTTATTTTAAATAATGCTCAAGTGATTTTTTTCTACTCCTTTCAGGTCATTTACTCTTGAAATGAATGGTTTTAAACTTAGGGACATGTACCCACCATGATTTGATTATAGATGTATGCTAAGATTCTATGTTGTTGAGGGCCTTATGGCATGTTATGCAAACTATGAATGATATGAAATTTGAAACGGCTATTATGCATGCTTTGAGATATGTGAATATTGTGAAAGTTGTGAAAGTTATGAAGCACTATCTCTAATATTATTAAGTTTTGGTTTTGATGTACTACTCTATTAAAATATGATGGTATTATGATGCTTTGCATATAAGTATGGTTTGAATATTGATTGGCATGGGGAGGATCTTGGTATATAACCATTGACCTTTAACTATGTGGCTACCATAGGTTTGAGAATTAGCTAATGGATCCATGTAGCTTGTGTTGCACGATTGCCCGAATAGAGTGGTGTTCCTATATGGTACATGTTAATTAAATATCGAAAAGGGTGGTGTTCCAATAAGGTCATTGTCATAATTTAACCTAAAAAGGTGGTGTTCCCATAAGGTGTTTCTGAAGCACTTTACCAAATGGGGGAGTTCTTGTAAGGTGAGTGTTTAGTTTACCTTGGCAAAGTAGACGACCCCCTACTCTGGTGTTGAGTTGTCATGACCTGGACCTAGGGCCTAGGAGTGAGATGGCTAATGTGAATCCGAGAGTCCCTAGATAAGCCTCACAGCATCCACGTACACATCATTGGTTTGGAAGCAGATAATAAAACATTAAGCACATAGTTCTATGGGAGGGGAAAGTATAAGTCACGCTATGGTGATGTCATAGGAATAGAGATTTGCATTGATTCACATAGCACATAGCATATAAGAACTAAGGAGCGGTAAGTATGACTCACACCACGGGGATTTCATAAGGATAGGGATTTACATGGATTCACATAGCACATAGCATATAAGAACTAAGGGGCGAGCAAGTATGACTCAAGCTATGGGGATAGAAGGGGCTTAGAACATTCCATATTTCCACATCTCATCATGAACATATCATCAAATCATCAACATCAAGAGATAGCCATAATGATATTCTCCATAAGCAAGATAATGTATCACATACAAGCTCATACATAGTGTTTACATATTATCCAACAATGTCTCTAATTCATAGATAGGACTAGCGCAAAGACATGACCTGGGTTCACCCTTAGATTCAAGACATAAGTGGAAATGGCATAATAATTATATAGAAGGTGGGCTTGTCATTGGATGATAGGACTTACCACAAGCAATCTCTCACAAGCCAAGCTAACTGTCAATAGTTGGTGAAGATAGTAACTAGTCCTTACATGGTTAGATCATGTAGGCAAAGAGTACGTGTTAGTACGTTCGAATGTACTAAGTATGCGAGCATCAAAAATGCTTAAGAAACATTTAGTCTTGTAATCAGTGTTAGATGACAAGGGCACACACATAGAAAGAAGTTCATATAAGAAAGAATATGATGATGATATACCATGTAATCTATGATGCATTAATGCAATAATACTTTATTCATAGCAAGGTTGTGAGCTCAACCGACATAAGGCCAAGTGAGCTACAACTTGGAACACCGTTGTCTGTGCTACACTAGACAAAGGGGTTATCTACTTACCAAAGGAAGATCCTTGTCATAATCATCCCATAAAAGGGCATAAACATGAACCTATGCTAGGCATATAGTTATGAGAAAGGAGACTTTATATAAGAACCCCTGGGGTAGAGTCCCCACCTCCAATCTCATTCGGTGTTAAGTCAACAACCCATGACAATACATATACGTATATGTGCTTGAAAGAGGAGCATTAGTCTTTTCAAAACATTTACATGCATATTTAGGCTTAAAAGCCAAACATTCTTCGTAATCATGCATACTTGGGCTAAAAAGCTAAATCACACTTCATGACATACTTTCATGCATGGGAATAGTTCCTTGTTCTTGTACATTATAGTGTAACACCCATAATTTCTCAAAGATCTATATTGTAGACATTATGTGATCATATGTCATGTCATAACCATACTTATCTGAGAATCATAGTCATAAACATAATTGGGTCATAACCCACTTCATAACCTTTATGAAAATCAATTCTCATGTATGCATATGCCATTAATGATGAGAGAATGGCATGAGCTATAGAGATTCATTCTTAAATCAATAACATAATATGAAATCCAAGTAAAACCATGAAGAACTTCACATTCAAAGCATACTTTAAGGTTATTCATGCTTAAATTTAACAGTTAAGGGGACATACATATTCAAACCTTCACAATATCAATGTAATTAAACTTATTAGGGATTAAATCTCTTTAGAAACATCAATTAAATACAGTCTATATCACAATTAAATCAAATCAACATTAATTTAAAAGACCCATATTCAAAGCAAGCTTGAAATTCATAAATTTAGGAGTAAAAAGTGTTTGGGGTATTCATGGTTGAAAGGGACCATGAATCAATCCCACATACCTTAGATAACTTCGAAGAATTAAGAAGAAATTGATTAGAGAAGAAGACCCTTCCTTGAGTCCAACTTAAATCTCCAATGGCACACTTGAGAGTTCTTAGAAGAGAAACTTTGAATATTCTTCATGTGCTGAATGAATTTGAATAAGAATAAAGGACTATAAATCTTTTCAGGGGTTTAGGATAGGTAAGAAAGTCGAAAACGGCCCTTAGAAATCATAAATTTACAAGAAGCCAGTAGTGAAATGAGCTTTAAAAACTTGCCAGTTGGCTTGTGAGAGAGCACCACAGCCTGGGGAGAGGACCATGGACTGTACAAGGGTCCATGGTAGGGTCTTCAAACACAGCCTATTTTTCAGACTAAATACATTTCCACTATAGGTTCATAGTCCATTCAAAGGTTCATAGACCATACAATGGTCCGTACAAATGACTTATGTTTTGAGATAGTAATTTTATACTTAGAACCATATTTTAGGATGAGGGCTTCACGATACACCTTACCACAGCTCGTGGTGAGGACCACGAGACCCCACCACAGCTCGTGGTGGCTTGCTTGTCTCGTACAAGGGCCATGTAGTGGACGCCTTAGCCAATTCTTGGCTGGAAGGTTGGGGCACCTTCTAAGGGCCCCTTCCGTAGTCATTGGAGAGGACCAATGCTCATGGAAGGTTTCCTAGAGGGCTACCAAGCTTCAAATCTTTTCTTAAGCTACAGACAAACATTCCTCATGGGACACACACTTCTAGAACCTAATTTAAGAATCAATAAAATCTCACAAGATCCGAGTCCTTACATCATCTACCCCTTGGGAACATTCACCCTTGAATGAAAAGGGACTAGCTTGAAAGGCTTGACTTGAACATGAAAAATTTTAACATGGGACACAATGCTAACTCATTTCTTGAAAATCATAAAATCATTAAAACTTATGTCAAAACATCCTTTAAATCATTTTCGTGCACATGCATGCATGTCATGTCGTGAAACATAAGAGTGAAAGAATTAAGACCACTTAGAATAGGAAGAACTTAATACCTTAGGCTTGAGTAGATTGGAAAAGATAGGGATATCACCTCATCATGTCCGTCTCCACCTCCCATGTAGCACTCTTCATATGTTGATTTCTCCTAAGTACTTTAATCAAAGCCACATCCTTGTTGCAAACCCTCTTTACTTGTCTATCCAAAATCCCAATTGGAATCTTCTCATAGGACAAGTTCTTGTCAACCTTAACACTTCCAAAGGTACAATCGAACTAGGACCACCAATCAACTTCCTCAATATTAAACATGGAATACCGGGTGAATAGAACTCATCTCCAAAGTCTAATCCAATCTATAGGCCATTTTGCCAATCCACTTAACTACCTCATAGTGGCATACATACCGGAGACTTAACTTGCACTTTTTATTGATGTGCATTACACCATTCATAGGAGAAACCTTTACATACACCCAACCACCGATATAGTATGCAAATTCCTCTTTCTAACATCCAAATAAGATTTTTGGTGGCTTTGAGCCTAATGTCTACCAAGCTACATCTCCTTTTTGACAGTGAAGCGATCATTGTCAAGATATATAACCTAACCAAGGTTAGGGTCGAATTCTATCGGGAATATGATAGACTTAGAAGAATTCAAGGTAATTCTGGTTGATTAACACTTTATCTCCCTAAAGGAGGGGGTTTGACAACAGAGTAAAGTAATCTTAATTAACAAGTGTTAAACCAGTTTTGAAGAGTAACTAGGGTACTGTGTTCCCCATGGCTCCCTAATCAATAAATTTTGTTCCAGTGTGTAGCATGCACAATGGTAAGTTAAGTTCAACAAACACTTTGGCCAAGGCGAGTGGTGAATTTCACTATATGATTTGGTCCATCCCTGCAGTGTGATATTACTAACCCTTACCTATTGTTCCAGTACGACCTCTCCCTGGCCCAGCTAGGTTGATTAGACGAAAAACATCAATTGGATCTTGTTAATTAATCTCTTTTCCTATTCATTACTACCTTGATTTGGTTAGTAACAGTAGGCAGGTTCTAATATTGGCCACCATTAGAAAGCATTCAAACCAAAGAGAATTAATTAATACATGCATGCACACTTTTCAAGAATTACGAATTATTCGATTTTACTTTGTTAGTTCTTCATTGTTCCGACAACCCTAGTTGTCAATTTACCTATTCATGATCAGTGTAGATGCAAGACTTATAAATTTGAATAACATAATTGAGCACTTTCACAAGAGAATTAAGCACAAGGAATCCAAACTCTTCACCAAGAATCACAATATTGAAATTAAAAGATGAAATAAATTTTTACAAGTGTTTCTTTCAAGCTCTCTAATGTTCTGTCACGTCCCCTCCTATTGAAAAATACAAGAATACCTTATGAAAAATAATATAAAAATCCTATTTATAGTGTTTAAAATACAAAACCAAAACGGAATAAGATAACTGGGTTGGCAGACTCTACCGGCAGTTCTACGGGCCATATAATATTTTATGGCCCGTGATCAGGCTTATGTGGATTGTTGCTTCACATTTAAGGCTGATATCTATGAACCCTTCTCTAGCATGTTAAAAGTTCTACGGCCCATAGGGGGTTTCATCTGATTACTTTTCAGCAACTCCCCACTTTCTGATCCTGTGGTTATGACTCCAAGTCTATGGCTCATCTGTATTTTGTAGAGTCAACTTCAGAAAATCACTCTTCACTAGAATTGTGCGTAAAACTAGCTTTACGGCTAGTAGAATTCTCTATGGCCCATAAAAGGTCTCATGAAACCTCTGCTTTAGCAAATTCTACACATTTATCCTAAAAATTGTGCCAACCTTATATTCCTGCAAAACAAATAGAAAACCACATCAAATCCACTAACATCGCATTGAGAACACACAAAAGTCTAAGTTTAAGCATCAAAAGTGTTGTATTTCTGCAGCACATCAGCAACTTCAACTTAAAATTGTTGCTTGTCCTCAAGCGGCAAACTCAATCTGCATAAGAAGCACAATAACATGCAAACCTCAATCTAATGGTATACATCACATCAAACACAAGCACAAATGCCCCCCCCACCACTTTAAAAACACCTTAGATAGCTATCCAGCAAACCAACACAGATCAATACATGTGACAGTGCAACTATGGCAATCAAGGTAACAATCAAGAAGCCACAATCACTAAGTTAGTCTAACATCAAAAATGCAATGCAAGTGCCCTCATAGAAACAAGTCCCATCTTTCCCTCATAATGATATTTTCAGGTATAATCTTTAGACTATGCAAAATCACTCACTCTCTCAAGAGACAATCAAATACCATGCTCAATACCATTATGCTTGCCCTTATACTAATGACTATGATCTTTGACTACTTAGACTAGGATCACTTTAGGACTTTATTGGGTTGTAATGTAGGCTCAAGGGCTTTGGTAAGATGGTTTGGGAACATAGTGACTAAAGCCCCTCTTTGACACTACATTTTTCTACATTTTTGCCCTACCAACACAGTTATTTTTCATCTCATTCTCCCTTTCTCCTATTTCAAGTTTTTCTGGGTGCCTTTTTCTCATTTTTTAGCTTTTTACTCTGTATGTTCACAATAATTTTCTTTTTATCTAGTTGCTTAGGCATCACTTATTTTTTCTTGCACCCAACATACATTTTTATCTCCTTCTCCATGTATCACTAATTTTCCCCCTCATTTTGTGTTTATTCTTACACCAGCTACCCTTAACTTTGGCTTTTTGCCTGAATCGGCGTGAACAAGATCCAACCTCGGAAGTAGGGCCAGTTTTGGTAGCCACTCCAACTTATGTTTTTTGCCTCAGTCAAGGTTCATAATGTTCAAGGAAGGACCTGGGCTAATTTCAAGATTTTACATCTAATAAGGCTAGGTAACTTAGGTTTTCACAAAGAAAAGGTGTATGTATGGCTCAAACATTAGGATCAAGCGATATTTAACACATTTGGTTGGATATTTAGGCTAAGTAGACTATTATGAATAATGACCTAAGATCCTTTTCTATCCAACTAACCTATGTTCTAAGTCAGAGTGACAGTGCAAGTTCTGAATTTAAGCATGATATAAGAATTTAGCAAAGAAAGATCACACTCACATGGCACTGATTACACTATCAACACAGACTCTCAAATAATGCTTTTCTTCTCAATGTTATCCTCACTTCTCAAAACAAGCACTGTCATCAATCAAACATGTATGCTTGCTATTTAGACTAACTTACAAAAATTTTGATGGGTATCATTTTTCACAAAAAACAAAAAACAAAAACATATATATGTCATAGATATTAGTACTACATGCTACCAATGCTACCTACATATCATAAACATGTCGGTTCAATAGAAACTAAATATCCATGGGAAAAAAGAAAACAGGCCAGAAAAACTCCAGGATTCAACATTTGGGATAGTTATAGGCCAAGGCTACTCAGACTTCAAAGAGGCCTATAACTACCCACACCCCATTGAAAAAGTGGTGCATTGTCCTCAATGCACATAAAAAATGTAAAGTAAAGCACAGGGGTCAAAATGAACATACCTGGGCACCTAAACACCAGTTTCTGTCTGAGTCTAGACACCCTCAACCTGCCTGGTGGCCACATCACAAGTAGAAGCATGTATGTAGGGGCTAGCACTCCTCACTCTCTCAAGCTTGCCTTACTTCCTCCTCCTACCTCTACGCTATCATGGCATGCTCTAGCTCTTACACCTCTGTCAGTCCCACATGCAACATCACTACATCTAGATCATCATCGGTGTAGGGACTTTTCCCGTAGGAAGGTTGTGATAGTTCCTCAGGAGCAAACAAACCCACCAGTGGCACCGAAGGTGCAGTTTCTAGAAATGCCACCGATGTAGCCAAAGTTACTGTCATGTTGGCCTGGAGCAGCTGGATCTCCATCTGTAGGTCCATTATATCTGCTGACCATGTTTTACTTAGGCTCTAGTAGACTTATAACTCAAAAGAATCTATGTTGGCATCCACGGCTATAATTTGGTCCTAAATAGTAGCGATCATGAATGTCTGCATGCATCCCTCTGACTCTGTAATTGCCTGACAAACAGGCCTGATCTATTGAAGTAACTGAGTCAACTGGGACTCACTGTTGGCCAGTCGCCATGCCATGGCCTGAATGGACGCCATAGATATGTAAACCATATCGGCAAGTGTTGTTTGTGTAGGAATGGCCTGTGGTACAGGAGTAGTAGTAGTGGGGCCCCTCTCCGATCTCTCTTATTCTTTAGGGGGCCTCTACTTGGTAGTAGTAGCAAAAGTGGTGGTAGGTGGAACATTATAAGGTGGCGCAATGCCAAATATCTCGGGTATCTAAGCTAGCTACTGTGGTGCTTGCCGAAGTGCCATCGGGTTATCCTCATCCTTGATCAGCCTGGCATCTAGAGTGCGCTAGACCTCAATCAGTTAGTCCAGTTGATATATATTCTCTACTCCCAAATAGAGTCGGTAGATCAAGCAAGGAAAGGGGATAGAGGTGGACCTCTTCAAGGCTGCCTCGTAGATATGATCTGGAATGAGGCTGGCCCAATTGATCTCATGGATAGCCAAGATGTTAGCAACCAAAACAATATGGTCCAGCATTAAGGTCTTATCTGCAAGCATCAGTCGGATCCGTGGCCTCCAAATGGCCCATAAAATATTTGCGGGGAAGCTAAAGGAGGCCTTCATAATGAACTTAGATGAAGTGGCTACCCATGCAGGGTCTAGGCCCGGCTCAGCAATCTGATCTGCCATCAATCTCATCAAGCTGGCTTTGTAGCTCTTGTCTCTCATCAAACCCTTGTCCCCGGTCTACCCCAACCTGCGATTATACTCTGTTGTGGATCTGGGGGTTGGGCATTCGGGTTCGAATAGCATAGGTGGATGGTAGTCTCTGAAATGCCCACCTATCTTTCCCCCACTCTAGTGTGTGTCAGCCTGGGTTGAGCGAGGGGATTCTTCTTCTTGGGAAGAGTGTTGAGTACTATGGCAATATAAGATGCATAAAACTCTAAAACCATGGTATAAGAGTACTTCCCCGTGCTTGGGCCAGCAACTGGAGCCCATATCTTCTGATAGTGTCTTGGAGACTAGGGACACTGTCTAGTCCGAAGGTGATGATTTCAGGGATCCTCTAAAATAGAGCAAGCTAGTTTGCCTTGCTCATTCCTCAGCATTCCTTCTGGGTAGATGTCCTGCATTCCCTCAATGCACCACCGACTACATAGAGCATCTAGTGGTGATGGTGATGCCTAAGGTGGTGCAGCAGAGCACTCTGTCTCCGACTCATCGTAGGTTCCTGACTCTGAATCTGACTCCTCTTTGGATGGAGTCATTTGAATGGAGCTGCTATTATTGTTGACTCCCTAGTTAGACTGGGGAGTGCGAACAACTATAGCCTGAGTCTGGCCCAACCGAAGTCTGGTGGCAGCCCGTGTCTATGGTCTACTAGCATCCGGGTTAGATCAGATGCTGAGCTCCTCAATTGATCCACTAGTCTCAGAGGCATCCTGCTCCCCGAGGTCTCATCCCTGAACCTCCTATGCATGGCTCAAATTTCATTGCATCTTGTCTTTGGGTCCATAGTACCTTAAACATAGACATTCAACATACATGGTTAACCTATGAGTCAAAGAACAAAAAGCAAAATTAAATCAAACTTGGTTAAAGAGGGGTCTACGAAGGCACTTCTATGGGCCTTAGTAGAAACTACGAGTCGTAGAAAGCCTTCATACAAATATTTTTCACAAACTTTGTTTACTAAAATAGCATCTACGAGACCAGGCATGCCTCATAGAAGAATTTATGAGTCATAGACTGAGTCGTAGAAGTGTTCCTTTGTTCAAACTTTTATAGGCAAGGATCCATGTGACCTGTCTAGAGTCGTAGATTTTTCTACGACTCATATAAGGCCTCGTCTAATAGGTTCTCAAAACCTTCAAGTTTCTGGATTTTCCTATGAGGGGCAACTATGACTCATGGAGGTTTCCATAGGACGTAAAAGACCTTCGTAGATTAGAAAACCCATTGACTTGAGTTTCTACGCCTATCAATAGGGACCCCTCCACAATATTTTCAACAACAATTTCAGCATCAACGCAATATGTACACACCCCCTCATGAAATAAATCAAACACTCAACACCCCACATGCAAATCCTATCACACCCCATCGAATAACATTTTACATGTTTTCCAAAGCAAACCGACCCCGTTTGAATGACTTAGCATAGGATTATACACACATGTAATCACATACAAAATTTTCATTCACACAGTCAATTTAACCTAAATGATATGTGACCACATGGTTTTCAAGAACATCATGCAAACCTATAAACAAGGCCATACACACAATTTTCTGGCTTTTTACCCTTAATCAAGCATTGGCACATTTTTATTCAAAATTCAATTTTAAGCACAAATAATGGAAAACATGGGTTCACCCTTAACAGTTCAAGTACCATACATGACAATTAATTTCAACTTAATCATAACAAGTTCGATATCAAAAAGGGTTTAGTAAAACATACCAAATTTAAGCAAAAAAATGCTAAAAATTGAGGGAGGAGCTAATAAAAGGGAACCCTCGGGCTGCCAGAAGGCTGCGAAAAAGTTGGCTGGAAAAGAAGTATGGTTGGTCTCCGATGATTGGAGGAACAAGGGAAGGGGTCACCAGGTTGACTTTGTAGTTTTGCGGAAGAATAGGCCAAAATAATTTGACACCATAATTTATATGCTGACCGGGTTAGTCCAAAACTAATGGGCCCAGACTCTATGAAAACCTAATTACTGGCCATAGAGAATATTAGAGCTTGTAAATCATTGTCTCGTAGAATGTTCAGACCCTAGTTTTAGGGAATAGGTTTCATGGACCAGACCACGAGTCATAGAATTTGATAATACTCATAAAGTTGATCGTAGAAACCTCAACAGTTAGTTAATTAATAAGAAAACTTACTTGGGGTCCACGAGCCCCATTCACGACCCGTAGTTTTATATACGGGCCATAAAGTTGGCTCGTGGACTAGTGTGCACAATTTTTCCTTACTAAAAATGTTCTATGAGACAGTGATAGGTCGTAGATTGACATTTGGCATGTAGAATCGGTCGTAGAAGCATATCTTCATGCTTTTTCAACCAAGGATGGCTGACTCAGTCAGGTACTTGCACATTCTTCATAGAGCACACTGTTACCCTATATGCAACAAGTCCAATCTCCAAAACTACAACCAAAATGTAAAAAATTAAATTACCTACAAGTCCAAAAGCTAAAAACAAAATACAACTACAACTATTACATCAAATATCTAGGTTGCCTTCCAAGTAGTGCCTGATTTATTGTCGCAGCACGACTTGGACAACTTGGTCACTCAGACTTCACAAGTGCCCAAACATCCTTTTTCAGGTCATCTGGCCTCTTTATTCACTGACAGATATTGAAGAAATCTTCTTCATAATTCAATATAAACCTAAGTTGGCCAGCTTTCATATTCACTAGTGCTCGACCAGTGGTCAGAAAGGGCCTTCCCCATATGATTGGGACTTTGAAGTTGACTTCACAATTTAGGATCACAAAGTCTATGGAGAATTTGAATTTCTCAACTTTGACAAGTATGTCATAGAGTATCCCCAAAGGCTTCTTCACCTTGTGGCCAACCATCAACAACCATATACTCGTTGGAGTAGGGGCTCGCAATCCTAACTTCTTGAAGACCACAATGGCCATTAGATTTATTCTGGCACCAGGATCACACAATTCCCTTGCGAACTTCACATCTCTAATAGTGCAGGGTAGGTGAAAGCACCAGGATCTTCTCTATTTTGTACCAAGGACCTTGTAGCAATTGCACTATACTATTGAAGCTCCTGGGAATCTCCAAACTCACAGTATGCTTCTTTGTAATCAAGTCCTTCATAAACTTCGCATATCCTAGCATCTTCTCTAATGCCTCAATGAGAGGGCAGATGATGGAGAGTTGTTTCAGCATGGAGAGAAAGTGCTTGAACTTGTCTTCCTCCTGCTTCTTTTTTATTCTCTGAAGGAAAGGATGAAGAGGTCTAGGAATGCGGTTCAGCTTCTGTGGAACCTCTGCAGCATCACTCACCCATCCTTAACACGATCATCTTTGGTATCATCTTTCTTGACCTCAATTATCTCCTCTCGAACATCATCATCATCTATCAGTATAGGAGGATCAGTACAACACTTGCCACCATAAGTAGTAATCGTTATGCACTACCTCTCATTCTTTGGGTTATGAATTGTGTTGCTAGGCAGTGTACCTCTCTGATGCTGGTTGAGTTGAGTTGACATTTGACCAAACTATTGCTTAGCTATTTGTTAGTAACAAAATGAGATTCAATTTTTCGATTCAAGCCGGAGATGTCAGATTTTATACCCCTCAAGGTCTCATCCTATGTCTCAGCTTTCTCCAATAGATGGTCAAACATCTTCTCTACTCTGGAACTAAAAGCATCGGTATCACGATTGTGTGGTGGCATATAAGGACCATTTCCGTAGCCATCTCTGTGACCCCACTTTGCATCTTTATCCTGGATACTATTACTATTGTAGTAACCTCTACCATTGTCTCTGAAAGCACCATCTTTATTGTAATTCCAACCTTGGTTTCCTTGACCTTGGTGCCAATAGTCCTGATGGACCCTTGGGCATTGGTCCGAAAACCTCCCATTTAATCAACAATGAAATAAATGCCCTCCTCATAGTAGGGATCCTCGTACATGAGTGCTTGCATAGGCTGATGAAGTCACATGGATATTGCTCAAAGTTATTGATTTGATCTTTCAACTTGAGCTTCTTCGAACTCAGGAAGTGCCTCTTCAAAAAGGGCTTCTGCAACTTAGCCCAACTGGTGATCAAACTTTGTGGGAGCTCGAATAGCCATAGAGTTGCATTACCTCTCAGACATAATGGTAAGACACAAAATCCCACAACATCTATTGACAAATTCTATGTTGCCACTATGCTTTTACAAATAAACACAACATTGTGTAAATGACTATACAGATCCTCTTACGGTAGGCCCCTAAACAGTTCACAATTTTGCATCATCTGAAGCAAACCCACTCGAAAACATGAACTTTGTATTAGTCGATAATGGTGGTAACACAATGGCTCCAGTAACATCCATAGCCATAGGGTTTAGCTGGTATTGTTCCCACTGATGAGCTTCGGAGTTGAAGTCCTATGGCCATGGACAATGTCCTTAAGAGGAGGTAGGTTATCATTATTTGAATTCTCATTCTCGTTTCGATTCAGAGCTCGATTTTCCATGTTGTTTGCATTATCTTGGGTCATCCTTCTTAGTCTTCTTTGGATGCCTGGGTAAAACAAAGTCAATGGAATGCCTCGACTTCGTGTATTGGGCATACACGACACCTGTATCCAGAAATAGAACAAAAAGAATAAAAAAAGTAAAATAAGGGAAATAAGAATTAATTCACAAACTAATCAAATTAAACAAATACAACCGTATTCCCCAGCAACGGCACCAAAATCTTGATATCGCCTAAGCTACACCTTCTTTTTGAGGCTAAAGTAACTGTTGTCAAGATATATAACCTAACCAAGGTTAGGGTTGAATTCCATAGGGGACATGGTAGACTTAGAAAATTCACAGTAATTCGGGTTGATTAACCATTTTATCTCCCCAACGAGGGGGGTTGTGAAAACTAAGAAAAATAATCCTAAACTAAGACAAGTGTTAGACCAGTATGAAGAGTAAATAAGGTACTGTGTTCTCCAAGATTCTCTATCTTAGTATTATTAAATAAATCAATTTTATTCCAGTGAATGGTATATTGAGTTCACCGAACCCTTTGGCCTGTCGAGAGTCGAATTTCACTATGTGATTTGGTCCATCCCCACAATGTGACATTACTATCCCTTACCTATTGTACCAGTACAACCTCTCTTTGGCCCAGTTCGGTTTATTAGATGAGAAACAACAATGGAAGCCTATTAATTAATCTATTTGCCTATTGATTACTACCTTGATCCATTCAGTAATACTGGATTGTTCCAACGTTGGCCACCATAAGAAAGCATTCAAATCGAAGAGAAATAATTAATATAGGTTATACACACTTTTCAAGAATTATGAATATCGATAAGAGAATTTAAGCATAAGGAATCCACACTTTTCACCAAGAATAACAAGATTGAAATTAAAAGAAGAAATAAAGTTTAACATGTGTTTCTCTCAAGCTCTCTAATGTTCTGTCACGTCCTTGTCCTGTTCCCTCTGAGAAATGACCTAAAAAACCTATTTATAGTGTTTACAGTACAAAACCAAAATAGAATAGGATAACTGTGTTGGCGTCATTAGCAGTTTTACAAGTCGTACAATATTTTACGGATCATAATTGGGCTTTCGTGGGTTGCTACTCACATCTTGGGATGACTTCTAAGACACCTTTCTACGGCCCATGGGGGGGTGTTCATCAGATGACTTTTCAAGAACTCCCTGAAGGTATGACTCCAAAATCTACGGCTCATAAAATATTCTATGGCTCGTCTGCATTTTCATGGACTAAATTTTAGAAAATTACCCTTCACTAGGATCGTTGATGAAACCAACTTTATGTCCCGTAGAATTCTCTACAGCCCATAAGAGGTCTTGTGCAACCTTTTCTTCATCAAATTTTGCATACTTAGCCCAAAGATTATGCGAAGCTTGTAATCCTACAAAACAAACATAAAAACACTTCAAATCCACTAACACCGCATTGAGAACACACAAAATTCTATGTTTTAGGCATCAAAAGTGCTATATTTTTGCAGCACATCAGAACTGTCTTCAGCCTTTACCTAATCAACTTCACCTTTTCCATGCCTTCACCAAATTTGGGCCAATCAATTCCATCTCTTCCAACTTAAACAATTCCACCGGGGATCTTCACCTCATATATAGAGCCTCAAATGGTGCCATACCAATGCTAGCATGAAAATTATTATTGCAGGAAAACTCTATAAGTGGTAGATGATCATCTCAATTACCCTTGAATTCTAACACACAAGCCCTCAACATGTCTTCCAAAGGTTGGATTTTTGTTTTCTCTTGTCCATCGGTTTGACGATGAAAAGCAATACTTAACTTCAGCTTAGTGCAAACCCCTTTTAAAATGATTTCCAAAAGTGAGAAGTTAATTGAGTACCATGATCGCATATGATAGACATAGGTATACCATGCAACCTGACCAATTCTCAAATATAAAACCTTGCATGATCTTTGGCATTTAAGGTAGTCTTAATGGGTAAAAAATGAGCCGATTTAGTCATCCATCGTTGATAACCCAAATAGAATTAAATTGCTTTTGCTTACGAGGCAAACCAACCACAAAATCTATATTCACATCACCCCACTTCCAAGTAGGATCTCAATATCATGAGCCAAACCACCAAGCTTTTGATGTTTAACCTTTACTTGTTAACAATTAGGACACTCCGATACAAACTTGGCTATGTCTTTCTTCATACCATGCCACCAATATACTTCCCTCAAATCCTGATACATTTTGGTGGATCCTAGATGTATAGAATAATGAGAGTGATAGACTTCACTCATGATAGCTTCTCTAAGACCATCGACATCCGAAACACACAATTTATCTTTGTAACGATTCTCACCATCTTCCCCTTGGGAGGACACTTCTACCTTCTTTTCCCCAACCAACTTCTTCCACCCAACCAAGGATGGATCCACATCTTGTTTTTCCTTGACATCAAAAACCACGGAAAACTCAACCTCATTTTGATCATAAATGCTACCGTCATTAGAGTCAGTCGATCTAACATCCAATCTAGCCAAACGATGAACATCTTTTACCAACTCTTTCATTATCTCATAAACATGGGCCACACTTTCCATTGATAGACTACTAAGAGCATCGACTACAACATTTTCGTGGTCGGGATAGTATTGAACACTTATGTCATAACCGTTAAAAAGTTCCAACCACCTTTTTTGCTTCAAATTAAGATCCCTTTGGATGAACACATATTGTAAGATCTTGTGAATGGTGAACATATTAACCTGAACCCCATATAGATAATGTCTACAAATTATCAAAGCAAACACCACAACTGCCAACTCAAGATAATGAGTTGGATAATTTAATTCATGAACCTTCAGTTGCCTTGATGCGTAAGCTATCACCTTATCATGTTGCATGAGCACACAACCCAATGCAATTTGAGAAGCCTCACAATACACCACAAACCCATCTAAGTCTTCTAGTAAGGTCAAAATAAAAGCCAATGTAAGTCGATCTTTCAAAGTCTGAAAACTTTTCTCAAACTCATCCGCCCATATGAACTTGGCCTTCTTTTTAGTTAACTTTCTTAATAGAGATACAATGGATGAGAAACTTTGAACAGATCTCCTATAATAACTATCCAATCTAAGAAAACTTCAAATATCCAAAGGGTTCAACGGTCTAGGCCAATTCTT
Organism: Solanum clarkiae; assembly: GCA_011800125.2. Lineage (NCBI taxonomy): Eukaryota > Viridiplantae > Streptophyta > Magnoliopsida > Solanales > Solanaceae > Solanum > Solanum clarkiae. The sequence goes on along the minus strand of JAABOM020064418.1, from coordinate 3,339 downwards.
CATGGCCTCAATCTTCTTTTGATCGAACTTAATACCATCACTAGATACCACATGACAAAGAAAAGATATATCACCCAACAAAAACTCACATTTACTGAACTTGTCAAATAGTTGCTTCTCTCTTAACATTTGAAGAACCAATCTGAAGTGATCCATATGCTTCCTTTCACTATGGGAATAAATCAAAATATCATCGATGAAGGCAACCACAAAAATATCAAGAAATGAATTGAACATAAGATCCATAAATGCAGCTGGAGCATTAGCTAAATGAAACAACATTATCACACATTCAAAATTCCCATATCTAGTTCGAAAAGTCATTTTGGAAATATCACACTCTCTGACCCTCAATTGATGATAGTTGGAATGGAGGTCAGTCTTTGAGAAATTAGTTGATCCTTGAAGTTGATCAAATAAGCCATCGATCCTTGGCGACAAATATTTATTCTTTATGGTTATTTTATTCAATTGCCTATATCAATGGACATTTGAAGATACCTATCTTTCTTTCTCACGAATAACACTAGAGCATCCCATGGTGATATACTTGGTCTAATAAAGCCTTTCTCCAATAAGTCATTTATTTGATCCATCAACTCCTTTAATTCATCTAGTTCCATATGATAAGGAGGAATTGAAATAGGATAAATGCCCGAAAGTAGATCTATGGAAAAGTCCACTTCCCTTTCGGGGGGAATACTAGGCAAATCTTTGGAAAAAATATCCGAAAACTCATTAACCCCTAGAATCGACTCAAGAGTAGGTGAGTCAAACTCCATATCTCTAACCCTCACAATATGATAGATGTACCCTTTAGAAATCATCTTTTGGGCTTTGAGATAAGAAATAAACTGACCCTTAAGCAGAATCACTACCCTTCTACTCAAGAACGGGCTCATCCGAAAATTGGAATTTGACATTCCAAGTTCTACAATCTATAGAGGCATATGAAACATGCAACTGATCCATCTTGAGAATAATATCAAAATCAAATATCATAATTCCATAAGAACACACAAAAGGACTTTATTAAAAATAGATACAAGACAACCCGGATAGACTCTTTAGGTAACAATTGACTCACCTATGGGAGTATAAACTGAAAAGGGCCCATCAAGATTTCATGAATCAAACCAAACTTAACAGTGAAAAGAGGAGTCACAGAAGATATATTTGCAGTTGGGTTAAGCAAAGCACAAGAACCTATTGTTTCTAGTTGTACCACCTTATGGAACTAATTTTCGCCCTTGGTCACCCTGAGCCATGTGTCCTTGACCCTAGCTGGCAACTTTAGGATAGTTAGCAATCATGTGGCCCACATAACCATACCCATAGTAAGCACCTGAATCTTTTAGACACGCAATCAAGAGATTTATTCCACACGTGCCACATCTAGGATGCATTGGCCCTCCTCTATAAGTGCCTTAGGAGGAGGCACTCTATTATTGGAAACCCTTGCATTAGAATGTTAGCCCTATTTGAAGCGTTCATATCTACCACCACTCCTAGAGCTGGAGAACCCACCATCATAATGGTTCTCATGGAATCATTCACCCTTATCTCCCTGATCTTCTACCCTTCAATCCATTCAGCATAAGTCAGAAGCCTAGAAATGTCCATGTCCCGAATAATCATAGTCGTACAACATTTTTTCACAACCAAATCAGAGATCCCAGAAATAAACTTTTGCATTCTTGTACGGGGATAATCCACTAATATTGAAGCATTCTTTGAGAGCTTTGTGAATTTAAGGGCATATACTCCCACACTCATAATACCCTACTTGAGGTTGGTAAATTCTATCATTTGGCCTCCCTAAGCTCAAGATAATAAAAAGGATCCAAAAGGCAAACTTGAACTTTTCCCAACTAGCACTATCATCACCAATCCTCGTTATCAACCATTTGGTATACCATAGTTAAGCCAAACCCTTAAACAAATAGGCATCTAGCTCAGCTTTCTCTTCTAAAGTTACCCCCATGATAGTCAACACTTTAGAGAGTTCATCAATGAAGTATTGACCATCCTCATTAGCTTTTGACCCATAAAACTCTGGAGGATTCATCTGAGTGAAATCTCTCACTCTAATAGCCGAAGTGGGAGCAGTAAGAGGAGGATCGGCCTACCTATCCTAGTTGGTCACCACATGGGAAAGCATGGCAAAGGTAGTCCAACATTTATCCTAAGTAACTAGCACATACCCTAGGCTCTTAAGGAACTTAGTCCTCACTAACTGGGACCTGTCATGGTAGAGGGGTGATGAGTACATATTTCGGGTCATTTTGGAGATAAATTAGAAGGAAACATTTCCCGTTATGTGCTATTAGTTCTAACTTCTAAGAAATTGCATGTGCTATGACAGGAAATGATACTAAAAGGGTACAAATGGACAATATTTGGTGAAATCTTGGAAAGTGAGAAAAGTGCAGAAAGGCGGAGAAAAGCAGTATCGCTAACATGCTCAGCGATTCGACGAACACTCGTAGAGATTGTCATTGTAGCAAACAAGGTTTCAGATCAGGTCAAAATGGCGGTCAAACTCAATATTACACAGCATGTTTCGTGGACCACCGAATGGCATGAGAGATCACCTTATGTTCCTGTACCCAAAGCACCAAGACAGTGATGGGAAGGTGATATAATAGATATTTTGGTGCATTACCAAATTGGATCGGCAGAGCAAAGAGTCATCGCCTAATATTGCAGAAGAGGAAGCCCTATAAAGATGCACAAGAAAGCATTCAAGTACACATTCGGTGCATCACTGGAGTGTTTGACAGTGGTCAACTTTGACCATCGAACGACATTTTGTAGCACACATATTAATATATTTACATGGACTAAATAAATAATTTTAGAAAGTCATTGTACATCATCTTCTCATACCAGATCAAAACAATTAATCTATAGTAGTATGTCGAACTTTCCTCTTAGGTACAAGTGGAGTTAGGGTTTTGAAGCTTTTGAGAAGCAAATTGGAGAGGATTGGCTGGTGATGATTACCTAATTTCTAGTCAATCTTCTTACCAATGACTTTTGTTGCTATTTATGTTATCAAATCTTTAATTTCTAGCATGTGTGACTAAAACCCCATGTTAGGCGTGTGCTATTGATATTGGTGTTTGATTTATTTATTAGATCATTGATATCTTGACTTATCTATTGTTGATTTGAGTTGATTTATATCTGTTCCTATGTCTAATCTATAATTATAGAGTTGCAAACATGGGGTTTTACTTTACATGTCTGATTGTTTCTTTAGCCCCATTGATTTATGTGGCCTAAGATTTAGAAGCATAATATATTGTGATATATGGAAGATACTACTCATCTTCA
>JAABOM020064411.1:0-42096 GCA_011800125.2 Solanum clarkiae | reverse complement strand
TATAGAAGGTTTATGAATGGGTTCTTCTCCATTGCTTCCCCTATGAACAAATTAACTCAAAAGAAGGTTAAGTTTGTGTGGACCGATGAATGTGAGAGGATCTTCCAAACATTGAAAGACAAGCTTATCTCTGCTCCTATATTGTCACTAACAGATTGGCTTGAGGAATTTATGGTGTATCGTGATGCTTCCCGGGTTTGTTTGGGTTGTGTGTTAATGCAAAATGGTAAGGTCATAGTTTGGGCTTCTAGACAACTCAAGGTACATGAAAGGAACTACCCTACCCATGATCTAGAGTTAGCCGCCGTTGTGTTTACATTAAAGATTTGGCATCACTACTTGTATGGGGTGCATGTGGATGTATTCACCAATCATAAAAGCCTCCAATATGTCTTCACTCAAAAAGATCTCAACATGAGGCAAAGTAGATGGTTAGAACTTCTTAAAGACTATGATATGCGTGTGCACTATCATCTGGGTAAAGAAAATGTGGTGGCAGATGCTTTGAATAGGGTGTCTATGGGTAGTCTATCTCATGTTGATGGTGGTGATAACGAGATGGCTAGGGAGGTGCATCAATTGGCTAGATTAGGGGTTAGGTTGGAAGAGGTTGGTAAGGATGGTGTTGTTGTTGTTGATGGGTCTAAGTCTTCATTGGTTGATAAGGTGATATGAAAACAAGATCTTGACTCCTCCTTGCTTGAATTGAAGGACTTGGTGAAAGAGGGAAAAGTAGAGGTTTTCTCCCAAGGGGAAGATGGGGCCCTTAGGTACCAAGTTAGGTTGTGTGTGCCTTGTGTTGATGGTTTGAGGGAGAAGATCCTTGATGAGGCCCACAGTTCTTCCTAGTCTATCCACCCCGGCTCTACAAAAATGTATTGAGATTTGAGGGAGGTGTATTCGCGGGGAGACATAAAGAGGGACATTGCCAAATTCATTTCTGGTTGCCATAGTTGTCAATTAGTCAAAGCTAAACATCAAAGAACGGCTGGCTTAACCCAAGACATAGAGATTCTAACTTGGAAGTGGGAGGTGATTAATATGGATATTGTGGTTGGATTTTCCAAGACTAGAAAATGTTTTGATTCCATTTGGTTGGTGGTTGATAGGATGACGAAATCATCCCACTTTCTACCGGTTAAGATCACTTTTGGGGATGAAGAGTATGCAAGGTTGTACATCCATGAGTTAGTGAGGTTACATGGGGTTCCTTTGTCCATCATATCAGATTATGGAGAACAATTCACTTCAAACTTTTAGAGGTCTTCTCAAAGGGGTTTTGGTATAAAAGTTCACCTTAGTACGACCTTCCGTCCTCAAATGGATGGCCAAGCCAAGAGAACCATTTAACCACTTGAAGATATGCTTAGAGCTTGTGTCTTGGAGCTTAAGGGTAGTTGGGATGACCATCTTCCTTTGATTGAGTTTTCCTATAATAATAGCTATCACTCTAGAATCAGTATGGCTTCATTTGAGGCTCTTATGAGATACATTGTAGATCACCAGTTAGTTGGTTTGAGGTTAGAGAGGTGGCTTTATAGGGACCAAATCTAGTTATGGAGGCTTTTTGAGAAGGTTAGGATGATTGGGGAGAGATTGAAGACAGCCCAAAGTCATCAAAAATCCTATGCCGATGTGAGAAAAAGAGACCTTGAATTCAAAGTGGGTGATTGGGTTTATTTGAAGGTTTCTCCAATGAAAGGCGTGGTCCATTTTGGTAAAAAAGGGAAGTTAAGTCCAAGATATGTTGGTCCTTATGAGGTCTTGAAGAGGGTTGGCAAGGTAGCTTATGAATTGAAGTTTCCTAGTGTAATGAATTTGGTTCATCCGGTGTTCCATGTCTCTACGTTGAGAAAATGTGTTGGCAATCCTAATACTATTGTGCCTCTTGATGATGTAGGTGTTGTTGAGAATAACTTGACTTATAAAGAAACTCTGGTTGAGATTTTGGAAAGGCAAGTGAAGATATTGAGGAACAAGGAGGTGACATCCGTTAAAGTCCTTTGGAGGAACTAACAAGTTGAGAATGCTACATGGGAGGCTAAGGCGGACATGCGAAAGTGGTATCGTTATCTTTTCCACTCTTCTCAAGCCTAAGCTACTAACTCTAAGTCCGTTATGTGATTGAAAGTCTTATATTTCAACCCCTATGTCATTCATATGCATTCATGTTTAAGTTGACAAATTTATGATGATTTTTACACTTATGTTGAGGTTTTGAAAATGGTGTTTAAATGTAATGTTGCATTCTCATTGGGGCTGATTTGTTTATGATCACTCTTTTCTTTTACGTCTCTTTTAAATTTGGGGATGAATGTTCCCATGGAGGATGTATTGAAACAACCCTAAGTGCCCGAAAATGTGCCCCAAAATGCTGGGAATCTCAAATTTCATATATCTCAAAATTCGTGCGTGATATAAAAAATATAGCTTCATATTCTTGTTCAGAGGGTCAAAATTAGGGGGAGAAGGGTCTAACCCTGATTTAAGAGCAAGCGATTAGCAATTTCAATTTTCATAATTTTTCTTATGCAGAATTGATCCGCGACAGCACCGCGACGCCCAGCTATCACTGGCATATGTTAATATGACCTCCCGCAATAGGTCCGCGTCGCAGATCAGATGCAGACCTGTGTATTTTGTTTCTAATGATTTCTCTCTTGGTCCAAGGCTTTTGGTCTTGGGCCTAAGTGTTCCTAACCGTGTTTTTACCTATACTTAGCCGTATTTCACCGTCATATCATCCTAAACACTCCCCAATACTCACTAAAAGACTTAGAATCTTTTCACTCCCAAATTCAAGTCCTAAACCCTCATCCTAAGCTAAGATTTTCCTTTCAGGTTCTTCTTCAAGCTTCAAGTCTCCGTCTCCAATTTTCACCAAGTTCATCTCCGAGCTAAGGTGTGTGGGTTTCTTTCATGGGTTCCTTTCACCCATGATATCGAAGTCTCCTTTTTTTTTATTCTCAAATTGCATGATTTAAAGTTGTTTTACAAATGGGTCTTGCTTATTATGAAATTCACTGCACACTATGTTAAAGCTATGTGAAATTGTACTGTTTTCCTATGTTTTGAGCTATAAATCTTTGATCTATTGCAAGATTTGAGGAGGGATTTTGATGTATGTTGCTTGAGGGTGTTGCAAGGCGTTGATTGATTGTTTTACAAAGGATTTTCTTGGATGATTCAATCTCTATATTTCATAGTTTTATACTAGCATTACACACCCTCTAAGTGTTTGATGAAATGTCCGAATGTGATTTCTTGAGGAGTTGAAGGTCCAAAGCATAAGATATGATATGATTGACTATATGATGATGAAATGAGCTTATGTATATGAAAAATTCTATATACAGTGTTGTATTAGAACATGCCCAATTTTGGAGGACTAAGAACCCAGATAACCTAGATGGGGGTTTGTACTCATCAACCTACTGAAGGATTTGTACTTCTCCACCTAGTGATGGGGTGACATCATCACTAACCTAGATGGGGGTTTGTACTTATCAAACTTGTGAGGAGTTCGTACCTCACCACCTAGGTTATGGGGAGGCATCATCACCAACCTAGTGAGGGGTTTGTACCTCACCATCTAAGTGATGGGGCAGCATCATCACCAACCTACCAAGGGGTTTGTACTTTGAAAATCTAATATGGTCTCTTCTGCACATATGATATCCTATATGAGCATGAGTTACTTAAGCATGTTTTACATATGCATTAATCATTCATGCCATATTGTTATATAATGCCTATAGCCTATTGTTACACATTTTGACTATGATGCCTAATTCTTGTTGCATTGCATTCTACATACTTAGTACATTCAAACGTACTAATGCATACTCTTGCCTACATCATATCACCATGTAGGAACTGGTGCCCAAGTTGATCATCCTCATCCTTCACGTAACTAGTTTGATACTACTCAAGCTTGTGGTGCATCATCCACTTCAGGGACCTTAGTCTATGTTGCTCTTATTATGTATTGAGACATTCTCCTTTATTGTCTACTTTGACTTTGAGGGTGAGCCATGTTTCTTTGTCTTGGCCCCTGCTCTTATCTATGTATTAGAGGTATTTGTTGGACATGTTATGTATCCATAATATGATCTTTGACTCATTTTCTCTTGATTATGATGTTATGTTAGTTTTCCCCTTAGCTTCTTTGCCCCTATTCTTACTCCTTATGCCTTCTACTTACTTCCGCGACGAATGATATGTAATGATAAGTTAAGAGGCTTGTTTGGGGTTATTTCAGGTTCTCCATTCACTGTATCATGTCAAGGCCTTAGGATTGGGTCGTGACATCTATAAGGACCCAAAAAACATACACTCAATTCCGTTCTTACCAAAACGATTGACACGCTCCATGGATGAAACCTCCAAATAGACCTAATCACTAACCTTAAATTCAAGATCCCTTCATCTCACATCGGCATAGGACTTTTGACGACTTTAGGTTTTTTTCAACCTTTTCCTAACCGACCTCACCTTCTCCATAGCCTCCATAACCAGATCCAGATGCAACAAATCCATTTCTCCCACTTCAACTACCCAACCGGTTATCTACAATGCCTACCATAGAGGGCCTCAAAAGGAGCCATACCAATGCTAGAACGATAGCTATTATTAGTCTCATCAAGAACACTCTTTCTCATGTCATCAACAATAGGCACACACAACGTACCTTCGTACCTAAGGACACCATCTCCTACTTGGGAGAAAACCCCCACCTTGTCAACACTCACTAAAGACTTCAATTCTAACAAGGAGGATTCACGATCTTGCTTTGCTTCTACCTCATCAATCAAGGAAGATTTTTGAACCACCAACAACCACAATACCACCATAGTTAACCTCTTCCAATTTAACCCTAAATCTGGCCAACCAGTGGACCTCCCTATCCACCCCTTTGTTACCACCATAAATATGAACTAGGCTACCCATGAACACCCTACTCAAAGCACCAACCACAACATTAGTCTTACTGGATGATAATGCACACTCAAATCATAATCTTTAAGAAGTTCTAACTGCATCTTTGTCTCTAGCTAAGATTCTTTTTGAGTGAACACATATTGGAGAGTCTTATGATCAGTAAACACATCAACATGCACACCATACAAATAATGGCACCAAATTTTCAAAGCAAATACCACAACGGCCAATTCAAGGTCATAGATAGAATAATCCTTCTCATACATCTCAAATTTTCTAAAAGCATAGGCTACCGCCTTACCATTTCACTTCAAAACACAACCCAAACCAATACGGGAGGAATCACAATACACAACAAATCCTTCCAATCCTTCCTGTAGAGACAGGATGGGAGTGGACACAAGTTTATCATTCAAGGTTTGGAAACTCTTTTCACATTAATTGGTCCACAAAAATCTTAACCTTCTTTTGAGTCAACTTAGTCATGGGAGAAGCAATAGAAAAGAACCCATTCACAAATCTCAGGTAGTAACCGGAAAGCCCAAGAAGCTCCTAATATATGATGAAGTCAATGGTCTAGGCCACTTTCTAATCATATCCATCTTCTTAGGATCCACCTTAACACTATTACACGACACCACAAGACCTAGAAAATCAACCTCCTTTAACCAAAATTCAACCCTCTCAGACCTAGCATACAACATCTCTTTCCCCAATATTTGCAACACTACCCCCTAATGGTTCACAAGCTCTAAATAAATCAATACTTCATCAATAGAGGCCACCACAACATGCCAAGGTAGGGTTTTAAGATCCTATTCATGAAACTCATAAATACAATCGGTGCATAAGTTAACCAATCAACTCCTCCATGACTCACAATGTTCATTCTTATCCTGAAAGGGCTCCTAGGGATATCACCTACCCTCGTCCTCAATTGGGGGCAAAACCTGAACGGAAGATCAATATTAGAGAAGTGACTAACCCATTGAAGTTAGTCAAATAGATCTTAAATCCTAAGGATAAGACACTTATTCTTTATGGTGACCCCAATAAGTTGTCGGCAATCAATACACTTTCTAAGGGAACCAACCTTCTCCTATGCAAACAATATCGGAAAGCTCACTGCGAATGACATCAAGGAACTCATCTATCACCAGAACAACTCAATAGAAATTGCTTAGGTTCAACACACCTAACTCTTACAAGATGATAAATGCCACCCTTAGGGATCAATTGTACCTCAAGACAAGGAATAGGCTTACCTCTTCACTACCACCCAAGAACGGGTTTATGAGGGAATAGGAATCTAACTCTATGGGACGTACAATCAATGGGAACACAATATGCATGTAATCAATCCATCCCAAGAATGACATAAAAATCTATCATATCTAATTAACAAAATCACAAGGCAAGACGTAAATGCAACATGACCACAAAACAATTTCTATAGACTTTTCTAGTAACAATAGACTCACCAATGGGGTAGACACCAATAGATTCACACAATAACTCGGGACACACATGAAGCCCTTGATCAAACAAAAAGGATAATGAAAGAGATAGTGGCACCCGGACCCATCAATGCACACACAACAAAGTCAAAGGAAACTTAAATATATCGGCAACAACATTGGGTGCCACCTACTCTTTGAGCCTCTTGATCAACATGACCACCTTGTTCTAGAGGTCGACCACCTTTACAGCTTTTTTGAGCATGAAGACAATCAATAACCCTATGACCCATTTCACCACATCCAAAGAAAGTATTAGAATTCCCCCCAACATGGGCCACCATGGTTCTTCCTACACATAGGGAACTTGGGCTTGGTCCCTTCATAATTATGACCTTTACCTTTGAGGCTTTTACGAGGACAATCGTTTACCTTATGACCCATCTTCCCACAATCATAACAAGCATTCGTACCCTTCAACATGGACTATCATGGCATCTGCCACATCTTGGGCACCTAGCATAAGGCACCACTCCACCACCACCTTTGGAATGTTCCTTCAAAATGGTCCTCTTGGACTCCTTACCCTTTCCTTCCTCATCTTACCACTTGAAGTCTCGGGCGCACTTATTTGTTGATTGAGGCGAATTGTCAATTCTGTGACCGCTTTGGCCAATACCTATAGAGCATTGTGAATCTTCACATTTGATATATCACCATCTTGAGTAGCTTGAGACATATTCTAAAACACCATATTTAAAATAAGAAATAAGCCTTAGGGGACTTAACTCTATCGCACAAGATAGGTCAAAAGAAGGGAAACATTTTCTAAATAAAACGCCTCATAGCCTCTCATTCATAGTCATGGCACGCTTCACAACCATGAATAAGACACTAACCGACATGGTGTTTTGGACTTCGAGGTCCATTAATAACCTAGTACTCTGATACTAATTTTGTCATGTCCTATACTAGTGCCTAGACGTGACACAATCAATGAGGAACCCGAAGGGACCCCAAACAAGCCTTTTAGCATGAATATCTTTTGTGAGAGTGAGTGACATTACACAGTCCTAATACTAAACATGGAAACATCATTGAGTTTCAAATCTAGGACTTCTTTCTATGAGAGCACTTGCATTGCATTGTTAGCAATAGGCTTGTCATTGATTGTGGATTGTTGATAACACCTTACTTGTCATAGTTGTGTGTCACATGCACCAGTTTGCATTGATTTGCTAACTAACTATCTAATCCTATTTTGAAAAGTTGGTGTGGGTATTTTAGTCTATAATTTATATGATGTATACCACTGAGTGGAGGTTTGAGTGTTGTTGTATTGTCTATATAGATTGAGTCTATCAATTGAGGACAAGTAACAATTTTAAGTTGAGGGTGCTGATATGCTGCCACAGTACAATACTTTTGATGTTTAAAACTTGAAATTTTGTCTGTTCTAAATGCGATATTAGTGGGTTTTATGTGTTTTTATGTTTATGTTTGTAGGATAATAGGTTGGCCACGATTTTGGCGAAAGTTATAAAAGTTGCTGCAGATTTGTTGTTATACGAGAACCTCTACGGGTTTTAAATTATTATTTGGGCCATAGCGAGGTTTCATGAAGATTTCTAGTGAGGAGCTAATTTCTGAAGTTCATTATACGAACATGTAGATGAGTTGTAGATGAGTTTACGAGTTGTAGAAAGGATTTGTGCCCTGAGGATCAGAAACATGGACTTTCAGGAATGTCATCAGAAAAAACTCCCTTTACGGGTCGTAAACCTCTTTATGAGTCGTAGAGGAGTATCGTAGAGTAGAAGTGCCAAATTCCAGCAGTTGAGTAGAGACCCTGATTATAGGCTGTAAACTAATCAATACGGGTCGTAAATAGTTTTCGTATGGCGTGCTGACCAGTTCTCCTATTTTGTTTAGGACTTGAAGTTAATTATTATAAATAGGTCTTTTAAGTTATTTTTGATATAAAGAAATCAATTTTTGAGAGTGAAAATTATAAGAGAGTCTTTGAGAATACCTGTGGTTGAATTTGATCTTTAAGCTAGTGATATTTATTGAAGTTAGATTGCTTGTTCTGAAATCTATCGTGTAAGTGCTCATTTATGTCTTCTCAATTTATAATCTCCATCTATAGATAAAATGAGTAATTAAATCCACAACTAGGGTTATGGGAACAATGAAGAACTAACAAAGTAAAACCAAATAATTCACAATTCATGGATGGTGTATATGCATGCATTAATTAACTCTCTTCGTTTTACATGTTTTCTAGTTTAGGCTAATATTAGAACTTAGTGTTACTGAATGGAATAAGGTAGTAATAAGTAGGAAAAAAGATTAATTAACAGGATTCGATTAATGTGTTCTCGTCTAATCAACCGATCTGGGCTAAGAGGGAGTTGTACTGGGACTAAAAGGTCATGGTTAGTAATGCACACTATTGAGATGGGCCGAGTCCCATAGTGAAATTCACCTCACCTTTGACCAAAGGGCTTGGTGATCTTAAATTACCGTCTTGCATGTTATACACTAGAAAAGAATTAGTATCCGATGATACTGAGTCAGGGAATCATGGTGAACACAATACCCTAGTTGCACTCTATTAGTGACTTTACTCTCGTAATAGTTAGTTAGTTTTATTTGCTCACTAATTATTGCAACCCCCCTTCCCCGGAGAATGAAGTTGGTTAACCATTCGGATTACAAATTGGTGAATTTTCTTGAGTTTATGAATTTCCTATGGGATCGATCCTAACCTTGGTTAGGTTCTATATCTTGACAGCGATCGCTTTATCTTATAAAAACAAAGTGTAACTTGGGCAACATCACCGGGTCCAATGCTTGCTACAAATATGGGAATCGTTAGCACCATGCAAAAGTTTGTAGAAGCAAAAGTGTATGGACCCAAGGACAAAGTGGACAAGTTCCAAAGGACCAACTAGTTTTATGCTCTTTATGGTCGGCAAGAGGTCGAAGAGGCTTCGAACGTTGTCACTGGTATGTTAAGAGTTTTCGATTTTGATGCATACGCACTTTTAGATCCTAAAGATATTGTCATTTGTAACCTCATTCCTTGCTAATAAAGTTCATGCATGTCTTGAAGTCCTCCATGAGCCCTATAAAGTAAGTAACACCGTAGGATAATCAATTTTTTCCTGGAGATTCTATAGAAGTTATCCTATCTCTATCTTGCATAAAAATGGTCTCTTGTGACTTAGTTGAGATTTCCATGGTATACTTTGATATGATTCTTGGAATGAATTGGTTGCATGGTTCCTATGCTTCCATTTATTATAGAACTCATAGGCTCAAGTTCCAATTCCAAAATGAGCCAATTCTTGAGTGGGAGGGCAACAACTCTTCATGGAAGGGTCGGTTCATTTCCTTCTTAAAAGCCCATAAAATGATTTATGAGGGGTGCATCTATCATTTAGTAATACTCAAAGATGTCACTTCTAAAGTTCCTTCTCTTGGGTCGGTCGCCGTTGTTAATGAGTTTGCCAATATCTTCCCATATGAGCTACCAGGTGTCCCCCCTCGCCCCCGAAAGGGAAATAGACTTTATATAATAACCTGACCGAAGGACCTAGTCATCACATAACGAATGAGATACCCGAAGGCTCATCACCCAAGCCATCTCAAGCATAGTAAGCATTCATAGACATTAAGGTTTCTTCTAAGTTTCCCTTACCGAGCCCCTCCATGATGTCGCTTTTAGTGCTAAGTCATTCCACGGAAACTTTAAATCTCAACTTAGAATAATAGGTAGCAATCATAGGAGTAGCTCAAAATTAGGAACCACCAAGTAAGAATTGTTCTTTATTCTTGAAGACCTTTCATAAACATCTTTTAGGGAAATTAACATCATACTCATATCTTTGGTAAACTTAACATTGAAATGCTTCATTTGTGCCCTAATCATAATCATAAGTCATAGAAAGCCTTACTTGAAAGCTAGGTCGGCTTAGTTTTATCATGGAACAATTGTAAATCGCATAAGTCATAGGAAATTTCTTTTAAAAGGAACTTTGAAAATGCCCAACCTTAATCATATCAAGAGCATCATGAAATTAATAATATTATTCTAATATGCACATCTTGACTGAGAAAAGTAGTTGGTAAACTTCATAAGCATCATATACTAATATAAAGATCATGAAATCATCATAAGCATGCAAATTAACTTGACGGGCTTTAAGAAAAGGTAACATACTTAGTAGAAAACTTTTTGTGTGAAAGGATACGCATAAATCAACTCACATACCCAAGAAGAACCATAGAGAAACAAACTGGTAGGATTGAGGAAAAATCATTGAACCCTAGCCTTGCCCTAGCTTCTTCTTGAGACCCTTTTTTCCTTAGAAATTTTAGAGTAAAGAATGGGAGAATGAATAAAAAAATTAGGTCGTAAGGGCGGTTATAGAGTCCTTCTTCTGTCCTTCAAATGATGTAGTATAGGAATAAAAAGGATGGAAATGAAAAAATTGCCCCTCAATAAAATTGCCAAAGTCAATCTACGAGATGCCAATTATGGATCATAAGTTAATCCATGAGTTGTAAGTCCTATCGCGTGATGAAATATGTAAAAATCCTGAAAACTGGCATTGCTTGACTCAAAAACATGAAGCATCAGTATGGGCTGTGGGTGAACTCATAGAGTACTTCCACACTTAACTCTTCCTTGGCCTTACACATGAAAGTGTCCTACCGGCTGTAAATAATTCAAGGGCTATCTGATAACACGTAATTCACTTCCTAAAACCTCCAAATTTCCATCATGTCTAGGGTCCTACTAACGAAACCATCTACAGGATGTAAGGTATTTTATGGGTCGTCACTTGGTTCGTGGGTTACCCCACACTTGGAAACTTGTCCCCCCTTGATATTTTATGTTTAAGAACCAAACCTACAGGTCGTATATCAACATACGCGCCCTAAATGGTCTCGTAAACTAGACTCTAGGTTATTTTTTCAGGCCAACTTTTCTATACTCAAGGTTCCTAAACTGTAACACCCCACGTTTTACAATATTAATACTATGCAAATGAATCATGATATGGATTTTCAAATTAGAGCCTATTTTAAAAGTGCTTCAATATATGTCTAACGCTGAAGAGGGTCGACTGTAAAGAAATTTTAAGTCGAATTGAGGAGATCATGGCCTTAAATAAAGTAAGAGAATTGAGGTGCTTATAGGACTTAGGAATCTAGCAGGTGGGTCACCTACTTACTTAGCTTAAATTTTCTAGCTAAATGAAAATGAGGCCGACGTCAAATTTATCCAAGTCCGATTATGAATAAAGTCTGTGCTAAGGGTGTAACTTTAGCCCATGTTTTAGCATCATAAAAAGAATTTATTTTCAGTCCAAGATGAATAATAAAAGGGCCCAAGTACACCACAACTCACTTGGCTAATTGGGCCCAAAGATACTCTTTAAAAAGGGCTCAAAACAGCACCTTAAATCATTTTACTTTGGAGCAATTTTCATCTTTCTTAAAGCCTCTTTTTCTCTCTTTAATTCACTTCACAAGGCAGCCTACACAACCCTCTAGGGTTCTTGAAGGAAAACTGAACCTTAAAAGCTAATCTAAGTGGAAATATCCATGTATTTGTTATACTTATCCAATGAAAAATAAGAAGTATATGCTAGTATGTTTGTGCCGGAAATTTGGACAGCATGTGTCCTAAGGATTGTTGTGAACTTTATTATTTAAGAGGATTTTCTCTTCTTGGTTTGCTTAATTATGAAGTAAAACTTATTTTTTTAACAATATATAGTTTATTAGGGATGTAACTAAGTTACTGCACCATTTTTACAGTCCGCAAAAGTAAGTTCTTGTGTGATATCGTAATTGTGCTCGTAATAGGAACTTCTGGGCTGATTGATTGGGGGCTATGGTCTCACATCCTCCACCTATTTTGAGAACTATTTTTTAACTATTTTAGGACTATTTGTACATATAAATGTTGTGGGAATAGTTTGGTTGAAGTTGGTAAAGGTTTGGATCAACGTCGTAATGTAGCAAAGGGACATAATGTTATGCCGCCTATTTGTATGTTTCGTAGAATTATTATGTGTTGTGCTTTATGGGCTGTTGTAAAACAATTATGATACTAGAACAGGCTGCATGTGCTATGTATATGAGAATGTGTGTTATAAAATATGATTAGGGGCGGAAAGGTTGAAAGAATACGCTCGGGTTTATAAATACTCGCTTGTTTCCCGTATGTTGTTTTTTTATGAGATTGGACTGCCAAGATGTATCTACTGGCTGAAATGCTAGTTTTATCACGTACTATATTGTAGATAAATATTTGGAGGAAGGGAAGGTTATCTCGAGGTAATAGGAGGTTGTACAACGAGGTATGTAAGGCTACTTGATTTCGTATTACTTGGCATGATATCTAGATTCTTCCTTGGCACACAAGGCACTTACCAACTTTGACACAACTATTAACCGTGTATCAACTCTTTCACGTATTCATATGCTCCCATAGACAGTCACCTTTGAATATGGATATATATTTGGAAACCAAGATACATGAATTCATTCTACTAAATAAAGTTCATGTGTTGTTCTACCTCCTATGCATTTCATTATTTTGTGTAACTTACTCCTTTTATTATAGTGTTGTCTTTTGTGATTATTTAGATGTCATATATTGTATCTACAGTCCTACAACTCCAACATTACAACCACCAAAAGAATCATCTCAAAGGTAATTGAAACATAAAGTAAAGTATATTGCTTATTGATGGGTGGTAGCCCGAGGAGTGGAAGAATCACCTAGCCAGGGTCAATCCTATCACGGGGAGTAGACCGAGGGGTTAAGGAAGAGCCTCGCCAGGGCCGATCCCGATATAGTTTTACCACTGATTGGCTAGTCATTTGTATTACATGTTGTGTATAGATTATACAATAAAGGTAAAGTTATAAAAAGAACATAAAGTACATGATCCCATAGTATAACTAGAGGTGGTGTGTTATTCTACACCAGTGCATAGTTTCATTCGAGTTATTACTTCATATACAATATTTCCTGCCTTACATATTCAGTACATTATCTCATACTAACATCCCTTATGGGGGACCTGCATTTCATGCTGCAGGTACAGGTGCTAGTACATCTCCCCAGTAGGAGTACAGGACATCCAGTTGCTGTTACCAAGCTACAGGTTGCTTCGGAGTTTGTGCATCTAGAGCTTATATTTTTGTATTGTATAGTTAGTCGAGACGGGGCCTATCCCGATCCTTATAAGATACTTCCCTTATCTAGAGGTTTTGTAGACTATGTAAATTAAAGTGTAGTCATATCTCGTACTTTAAGTACTGTGGCCCCAATGTCATAGCCATATGCATTTCGTTTTGGCTTGTTATCACTGTTTATTTTCTTAAAGGCATGTTGAACATAGGAATCCCTTATAATATGTATAGAGAGCACATAGATATAGGTTGTTTCTCCCAGGCCTTATCGGCAATGGGTGCCAGTCTGCTCCAAGGGGTCATTACAATATCTCCCCCTTGGGAACGATTCGTCCCCAAATACACTTAAAGGCAAGCATTAAAGAGTAAACTAGTAGCTAATGATCCAGTATGCATGCAAAAATGCAAGTCGAACATCATTTCTAAAAAATTTTGGATTTCATACTTTTAACATGTCTCAAAATAGTTCATAAACATCAAAATAAATGCATACATCATAAAAACTAAAATGCATGAAATTTGATGTTTTTAAGGATTTCATAATACCTCAGGCTTGAGTAGGATGGAATAGACGTCGATAGCCTTTTATCATATCTACTTTCGCTTCCAATGTAGCACCTTCAACTTATTGATTTCTCTAAAGTAAATTAGTGGATACAACTTCCTTGTCCTTAGCTTCTTTACTTGCCAGTCTAGGATTTCAACTGGTGCCTCTTGTAACTCTAATCAACTTCATTGTTCACGTCATTCAAAGGAACTATGGAACTTGGATCATCTATAAATTTTTGCAACATCGACACATGGAAGACTAGATGAATCAAGTGCAACTCGTTGGATAAGTCCAACTCATATGCTACTTTCCGCACTGTTCTCACCACCTTATGGGCGTCCCACGTATTGAGGACTTAATTTCCCTTTCTTATCATATCGGAGAACACCTTTCATTGGAGATATCTTTAGATAGACCTATTCACCAACTTAGAACTCAAGTTTCCTTCTTCTTACATCAGAGTAGGACTTTTGTTAGCTTTGGGTTGTTTGTAATTTCTCCCTTATGCTTTTAATTTTCTTCAAAGCATTCATCACCAAGTTCGGTCCTATTAATGCTACCTCAACAACTTCGAACCACCCGATGTGTGACCTACATTGTCTACCATACAAAGATTTGAATTGATCCATTACAATACATGCATGAAAGCTGTTGTTGTAGGTGAATTTGATAAGTGGAAAATGTTTATCCCAACTCCCCTTGAATTCCAACATAGAAGCTCTCAACATATCTTCCAATGTTTGAATAGTCCTCTCGGCTTGCACATCGATATAGGTATGAAATGTGGTACTCAACTTCACCCTAGTTCCAAGTCCTCTTTGAAAGGATTTCCAAAAGTGAAAACTGAATTGAAATCCACGATTTGATATGATGGACAATGGGATCCCATGCAACCTCACCAACTCTCTAATATAAAAGCGAGCATAGTCCTCAATACTAAATGTAGTCTTAACCGGAAGGAAATGAGTCGACTTCATCATATCGTCAACAATCACCCATATAGAGTCAAAATGCTTTTTGGTTTTTGGAAACCCGACTACGAAGTTCACGTTGGCCTTTTCCCACTTCCATGTATGAATGCCAATGTCTTATGATAGGCCACTCGACCATTTGTGTTAAACTTTGACCTATTGGTAATTGGCACACTTGGACTCAGAATGAGCAATGTCCTTCTTTATGCTATTCAACCAATAAATCTCTCTCAAGTCTTAATACTTCTTAGTAGTGTTAGGATGAATAAAATATGAAAAGTTATGGGCTTCATTCATGATCAACTTCTTCAACTTACTATAATTAGGCACACACAACCTTCCCTGATATCAGAGTGCACCATCTCCCCTTTGTGCAAAAACTTATATCTTGCTATGTTTTACTAAAGTTTTTAACTCAACCACAGCAGGATCAAGATGTTGCTTGTCCTTGACCTCTTCAATCAAAGAAGCTGCAGACCCATGAAGAACCATTGCACCACCACTTCCAGAATCACTCAATTTCACTCTCAGTCTAGACAACCTATGAACATCTTTGGCTAACTCCCTTTTTCCATGACCTCGATATGAGACACACTACCCATTGAAATTCTACTAAGGGCTTCACCTATGACATCGACTTTTTTGGGTTGGTACTTTACACTCATACCACAATCCTTTAATAGCTCTAACCACCTCTATTGCCTTAAGTTGACATCCTTTTGGGTGAAGTCGTGTTGGACACCCTTATGGTCAGTGAAAACATCCACATGAACTCTATACAAGTAATATTGCCCAATCTTTAAGGCAAACACTACCACCGCAAGCTCAAGTCATAAGCTGGGTAATTCTTCTCATTCAGTTTCAACTCCCTTGAAGCATAAGCAATCATCTCATGGATGCTTCATAATAAACAACAAAGCCATCATTCCCTTCTAGTGATATCAATATGGGGGCTGAAGTTAAATGATCCTTTAAAGTATGGAAACTCATCTCATATTCATCCATCCATAAGAACTTAGTCTTTTTTTGAGTTATCTTGGTGAGTGGAGATGAAATAGTGGAGAAGTCTTGCACGAACCATCTATAGTAACTGGCTAGATCAAGGAATTTTATTATGTCAATTGGAGTCAATGGATTTAGCCAATTTCTCACCACTTCTTTCTTCTTAGGATCAACTTTGATGCCCACTCTATAGACCACATGCCTATAAAAGCAACCTCATCTACCAAAAACTCATATTTGTCAAATTTTGCATTCAATTTTTGCTGTCTTAGGGTTTGAAATACTACCCTCAAGTTGTCCATATGGTCTTTCTAACCTAGGGAGTAGATAAGAATGTCATCAATAAACACCATAACAAACATGTCATGGTACGGGTTGAACACCCTATTAACATGGTCTATGAATATTGTTAATGCATCAGTGAGGTCAAACGACATCACAACAAACTCAAATTGACCATACCTAGTCTAGAAAACCATCTTAAGGATATCGCTTTCTCTCACCATCAATTGGTGATATCCGGATCTCAAATTGATTTTGGAGAAATTATTAGCCCATTGTAGTTGATCGAACAAATCATTTATACTCGGGAGGGGATATTTATTCTTGATGGTGACCTTATTGAGTTGCTGATAGTCAATGCACATATGAAGTGACCCCTCCTTCTTCCTTACAAATAACATAGGGGCACCCTATGGAGACCAACTGTGCCTAATGAAACATTTCTCCAAGAAATCCTTCAATTTCTCCTTTGACTCCTTAAATTCTAGGGGAGCCTTCTATAAAGAGGGAATATAGGTTGAGTATCATTTAAGAGGTCTATACCAAAGTCTACCTCCCTTTTAGCAATTATGGCAAGCGGATACAAACTTAGCAATATCCCTCTTCATGCCACCCAACCAAACCAGTTCCCTTAAATCTCTATACGTATTAGTACTACCAGGGTGAATAGAATAGAAAGAATTATGAACATTATCAAGAATCATCTCTCTCAAATCATCAACACAAAGCACACACAATCTGCCTTGGTACCTAAGGGCACTATCTCGACCTTGGATGAAAACCTCTACCTTTCCATCTATCACCAAGGCCTTTAATTCTAATAAGGAGGGGTCAAGATCTTGCTTCGCTTTTACCTCATCAACCAAAGGATTTTGAACCATCAACAATCACAATACCACCATTATCAACCTCTTTCAACCTAACCCCCAATCTAGCCAACCAATGAACCTCTCTAGCCACCTCCTTGCCCCCACCACAAAATAAGTTAGGCTACCCATAGAAACCCTACTCAAAGCATCGGCCGTAACATTAGCCTTACCGGGGTGATAAAGCACACTCATTTCATAGTCCATAATCATATTTGTTGTCTCAAGTTGAGGCCTTTTTGAGTGAACATATGTTGGTGACTCTTATGATCGGTAAATATATCAACATATACTCCATACAAATAATGACACCAAATATTCAATGCAAATACCACGGAGACCAATTTAAGATCATGAGTAGGATAATTCTTTTCATCCACCTTGAGTTTTCTAGAAGCATGAGAAATCACCTTACCATTTCGCATGACAACACAGCCCAAACCAATTCATGAGGCATCATAATACACGACAAAACCTTCTAACCCTTCTGATAGTGACAAGATAGGAGTGGAGACAACCTTATCCTTCAATGTTTGGAAATACTTTTTACACACATTGGTCCACACAAATGTATCTTTCTTTTGGATCAACTTAGTCATGTGAGAAGCAATAAAAGACAGCACACTCACAGATCTACCGTAGTAACCCGCTATACCCAAGAAGCTTCTAATATTTGATGGAGTCAAAGGTATAGGCCAATTTCTAATCACTTCCGACCTTTCAGAATCTACCTTAATACCATCCCCCGACACTACATGACCTAGAAAGTTGAACTCTTTCAACTAAAATTCACATTTTTCATACTTAGCATAAAACTTCGCTTCCCTCAATTTTTGTAGCACCACCCTCAAATGACACATATGGTCCAACTCAATAAGAGAATAGATCAACATATCAGCAATGAAAACCACCATAAACAAATCAAGGTAGGATTTAATGATCCTATTCATAAGGTCCATAAAGATAGCTGGTGCATTAGTCAAACCGAAGGACATAACCACAAATTCATAGTGCCTAAACCTAGTCTGGAAGGCTGTCTTGGGAATGTCACACTCCCTCACTTTCACATGGTGTTACCCGGACCGAAGATCATTCTTAGATAATTGACAAGCCCCTTGAATTTGGTCAAAAATATCATCAATTCTTGGTAGAGGATATTTATTCTTTATGGTGACTCTATTATATTGCCGGTAGTCAATGCATATTCTAAGAGCACCATCCTTCTTCTTCACAAATAACACCGGTGCACCTCTAGGTGATTGGTTAGACCTATTAAAAGCCTTTTCCAATAAATCCCTCAATTAATCCTTCAATTCCTTTAACTCCACAAATTCAAAATGGGATCTAGTCTAGAAGGCTGTCTTGGGAATGTCACACTCTCTCTTTCACTTGGTGACACCCGGACCGTGGAGGATGATCGTGTGGAGCTCCGGTTCCTACATGGTAATATCATGTAGGCATAGAGCATGCGTTAGTACGCTTGAATGTACTAAGTATGTAGGATGCAATGCAACAATATATAGAAAACATGGGCAAAATGCATAAACATAGGCAATGGATTGTATAATAACAATATGGCATGCATGATCAATGCTTAAAGTAAAACATGCTTGTATAGAACATATTACATTTGTAGGAAGAGACTATCATCATAGATCAAGAAAAATAGTACTTGGAATCCAAGGCATGTCTCCCCCTTGGAAGGTGATTGAGGTATATACCCCTCAATTGGTAGATGGGCATGGTACCCCTATCAAAGTGGTCAAGGTATATACCTCTCAATATGGTAGATGGGCATAACACCCCCATCAAAGTGGTTGAGGCATATCACCCCCTCAACAAGGTGTGGTCAACTTGCAACACTATAGATAATTTTCACTAATTCATCACATACATATATTACTTTCATCATCATAGAGCAACTTGACTCATAGGCCATGCAATAGATCATCAATAACTCAAGAACCCTTAACCAAAAATTTTATCGAACACTTGGCGGGTGTGTAATGCTAGTTCGAAATCATGTAATTCAACAGTGAAATCATATGAGAAAACTTAATGTCAATCAAATCCACCAACACTTAGTAACACCTTCATGCTAGATACATTGAAACCCCTCATCAAATCTCATAATAAATCATAGGTTCATAGCTCAAAATATGCTTAAACAGTCAATATTTTATGAAACCCCAAAACAGTTCATAGTCAAATTCATATTAAAGAAATATCTATAGAAAAATCAACTTGAAACATGCAATTTACTCGAAAAGAAAGGTTAGACACCTTGGGTGAAAGGACCGGATGGTTGAAACTCACATATCTCAACTTTGGGAATTTCCTTGAAGAAGATTTAAATGAGAACCTGAAGTTTGAATGAATTTCTTGAGATCCGGAATCAGTTTTGGGACACTTAAATTTGGGTGAAATATATTTGGCTAAGTGTTTTAGAGGGTTTTGGGGAATCCTGAATAATATGGGGTTGAAAAATGACTAAGTATTGGTGTTTTTACTCATAGGAAGGCTTAGACCCAAGATCCCAAAGCCTTAGCCGATATAAGAAAAATTGGCAACAAAAACTGCTCCACGATGGCTTAGCTTCGCAGAGCCAACGTGCACTGCTTCTGGAAATTGAAATTTTCAAAAAAATAAAATTTTTCTGTGGTTGCTCTTAAATCGGGGTTATACCCATTTCCCACTCAATTTTGCCTCCTGATCAAGAATATGAAATTGGATTTTCGATATCACGCATGAATTTTGATATATGTGGAAATTACAATTATGGGCATTACCAAGGCACATTTTCGGGCACTTTTTTTGGTCGTTTCATGTAGGAGCCCCAAAGCATGGGCTCACCACTATATAGCTACTAATCTTGGATGCTAAAAACTAACCTTAAGCTGGTAAAGGAGTGTCTATCTCGACGTGGTTAAATCATGCAGACAAAATATGTGTTAGTACGTTTGAATGTACTATGTATGTGGGATGCAATGCATGGATGAAATTAAAATTCTATCATTAGTAAACATAACATATAAGGATATATAAGATAATAGATACATATATAAGCTTAAACATGCACTAGGAATATGGTTCAAGTTCAATATGAGACAATGCATAAATACACATAAAGTGGAAACATAACATAGGATCATAAGCATGTGCAAATGAACCTTAACCGACATAGAAGATCATATGATATACTACATGAAATCTGATACAACTCCCTATGTTACCCTGGGGATAGCACTTGCTGGGTCGAACTCTGCTAACATTAGCATGCATTATGGTAACGTAAATGACCTACATGGATCCACTAGGCTAGCCTACAAGGGCTCCTATGATAGCACATAGTTAATATGACAAAGGTTTCTTCTAAGGTTCCCTTATTGAACCCTAGCATAATGTCACATTTAATGCTAAGTCATACCACGAAATCTTTAAACTTCAATTTAGAATCATAAGTATCATTCATAAGGGTAGCTCGAACTTAGGAACTACCAAGTGAGAGTTGTACTTTCTTCTTGGGGACCTTTCTTAAACATCTTTTAGGGAAATTAACATCATACTCATATCTTTGATAAACGTAACATTGAAATGCTTCATTAATGCCCTAATCATAATCATAAGTCATAGAAAGCCTTACCAAAAAACTAGGTGGGCTAGGTTTTACCATGGAACAATCGTAAATTGCGTATAAAGGAACATCGAAAATGCCCAACCTTAATAATATCGAAAGCCATCATGAAACCTACAACGTTCTTCATATATACATATATTTACATAGCAAAATATTTGCTAAAATTCATAAGTGTCATATAATAACAAAAGATCATGAAATCATCATAAGCATGCACATTGACTATTTAGTAGGGAACTTTATGGCTAAAAGGATACCCATAAATCAACTCACATACCTTAGAAGAACTATATGAGAAACAAACTAGCAGGACTGAGGAAGAATCTTTGAACCCTATCCTTGAGCTAGATTGTTCTTGAGGTCCCTTTGTGCCTTAGAAATTTGAGAGTAAATAACTGGAAAATGCATAAAGAATGGAAAAAAATGACCAAAGTGCCCCTCATTAAAACTGTCGAAGTCAACATAGGAGACCCTGATTATGAGCCATAAGTCAGACCACGGGCTGTAAGTTCCTTCGTCTGATGACAAGTCTAAAAATCTCGAAAACTAACTTCACTAGACTGAAAACCATGATAGGCTGTGAAATATCTTATGATAGTCAAACTCTGCTGTGGATTTGGCATTAGGAAACTCGAGACCAAATAACATACAGCGGATGGTGGCCTCTGATATATCCACCTGCCATCCCCTTACTCTTGTCTAGCTCAGTATAGGCTGAGCGAGGATCTTCATCCCCTTGGGAAAAGTGAGCTAGATGGTTATTGCCTATGAAGCATAGAACTCCCTTACCGTGGACAAGAAGTATTGTCCAAGAGCTCTAATCGTGCAATCAAGCCCGTATCTAATCATGTTGTCTTGGAGGTCGGGGACACAATCGAGTTTGTTAGTGATGACTCTAGACTGCACATATATAGGCGGGATAGCTTGCCTTGCTCTCTCTGCTACATGCACACTGTATAGATCTCCTGCATGCCTTCGATGCACCACCGGCTAGTGAGAGCATTTGGTGTACATGATGATGATCTGGGTGCGACAGAGGACTCTGCCTCTAATCTGTCCTCAGAGCCACCCTTAGAGCTGGACTCCTCTCTCCAGATGGAGTTAACTGTGGTAAACCACTCTCATCGCTACCTCCCTCCTCAGGCTGGGGAGTGCTAGCAACAGAAGACTAAGTATGCAGCGGCTCTGGTTTGTGGTCTATCCACCTCCAAATCCAGGCTGACATCCAGTACTTCTAATGAGCCACTCAGCTGAGTGGCGTGCTCATCCTCTGAAGGCTCATCCCTGAGCCTCCTTTGCATGGGTCTACTCTCATTGCATTTGGATTTATGAACCATGGTACGTGAAACATAAACATAAATGCACCCTAGTTAGCCCCACAAATCAAAATTGGAATGCAAAATTATCTGAGTTGAGTTGTAAAAGGGTTTTATGAAAGCATATTTACGTGCCGGAGTGGACACTATGAGCCATAATAAGCCATTATAATTCAGTCTTTGAAACGGTCTTTGTTACTGGAAAAGTCTATGAGACTAGGTATGACTCGTAAAGTGGTTTACTAGTCATAGAGATTTCCAGTGAGTAATTAAGTCCAGGCAGGGTTCTACGAGACCTATATACGAACCATAAAGTAATCTATGACTCGTAGAAGGTCTTGTCTGATAGATACTCAGAAACATCAAGTTTCTGGAATTTCGCATGAGAGGCAATTACGAGTCATGGTTTGCTCCACGAGCTATAAAAGCCAGTTGTCAACTAGAAAACTCAATCACTTGAGTTTCTAAGTCCATCACATGGACCCCAAAGGACTATTTCAAGGAATAAACTATCAGTATCAAAGAAGGAACACACACATCTATATAGTTTGCACACTATAACCATCACACCCAACATGTACTATACATATACACCCCATTAAAAGTGATTAAGCATGAATTATCCTATGATTTCGACTACTTCTAACTGATTCAAACAAGATCATCTACCTATGTCATTACCCACCAATTCATAGACACAATCATTGAATCATATAGTGTGGGTGACTCAATAGGCACAAACAATTAACATTCACACAAGGCCAAAGTACCCAATACTAGACTCAGTCCATAATTCAAAGATGGGCACCCCAATTTTAACTAATCACAAACTAGATTCAAGCATGGAATTTATGTCTATACACCATCCCACAAATAATTTCCAAATCAATCATTCCAAGTAAGGCAAGTTAAGGGTTTTAAGTAAACCGAAAACTTACCAAGAGTTGAGATTTAACTTGAAAAAGATTAGAGAGGTGAGTAGTCACAAAATCCTAGGGTGCCAGAATTTTTTCCTTAAAAAAGGTGTCAGTTTCTAGAGATAATCGAAATCTGAGGGTGTGGGGTAGGTTGGGTAAATTTTGTAAATTAGGTCAAATATGGGGTCAAAATAATTTGACTCCTCTATTTATATATTGACCGAGTCAACTGAAAGTTACTGGGCCTGGACTCTATCAAACCATAATTATGGGTTGTAGAGTGTTTTAAGGCTCGTAAATTATGGTTTCATAGAACACCCAAACCCTAGTTTTCAGGACTAGGTTTTACAGACCAATCTACGAATTGTAAAGTGTTTTACAGCTCATAGAGTTGGTCGTACAACCCTAAAGACTTAGCAAAATTTCCAGAAAAGTTACTTAGGGTCTACAAGCCCCATTCACGACTCGTAGTTTTATATATGAATCATAAAGTTTGCTCATGGACTGGAGCGCATAAAGTTTTGCTCATTGGAAATTTCTACGAGATTGGGTACGGGACGTTAAGAGCTTCACCGCCTATAAACCCAGTCGTACAGAATCAACTTGATGCTCTTCCCAGTAATACTGACTGATTTCGTCCTATACCTGTATACTCTTAATAAAATACACTATTACCCTATATGTAACTAGTCCAATGTCCAAAATTATAACCAAAACACAAGAAAATAAACTACCTATGAATTCAAAAACTTAAAATAAACCTATAACTATGTTGTTACATCAAAAGCGTTGGGCTGCCTCTCAAGTAGTGCCTGATTTATTGTCACGGTATGGCTTGGAAATATTGGTTACTCAAACTTCACTCTTTAACTCATCTAGATGCTTAATGGACTGAAAGATATTCAAGATGACTTCTTCATCATTCAAGCTAAACCTGAGTTGACCAGCTTCAATATCCACTAGGACTAGTCCATTGGCTAGGAATGGTCTTCGAAAGATGATTAGGACGTCAAAGTTCACTTTGCAATCTAGGATCACAATATTTGCAGGGAATATAAACTTCTCAAACTTTACCAACACATTGTATAATCTCCTTACAAGCTTCTTCACCGTGTGATCTGCCATCAATAACCGCATGCTAGTTGGAGTAGAGGCTCCCTATCCAAGCTTCTTGTAGATCGCAAAGGGCATCAGATTTATGCTGCCACCTAGATCACATAGTGCCCTTGCGAACTCCACATCTCTAATGGTGCAGGGTATGGTGAAATCATCTAGATCTTCTCTCTTTTGAACCAAGGACCTTGTGGGAATAACACTGCAATGTTGAAGCTATTGGGAGAACTCTTGAATCACAGTATGCTTTTTGGGGGCCAAGTCTTTCATGCACTTCGCATACCCTGGAATCTTCTCCAATGCCTCGAGAGGGATGTTGATAGAGATCTACTTTAGCATATAGAGAAAGTGCTTGAATATGCCTTCTTCCTCCCTCTTTTTTATTATATTAGGGAAGGGAAGAGGAGGACTAGGAATGGGCTTCAACCTCTATGGTGCATCAGCAGCTTCACTAACCCCATCCTTTCCATGATCATCTCCTTCATCCATAACCTTATCTGTAACCATTTCCTCACAAACATCTTCCTTATCAACCGGCATAGGAGGATCAATAGTGCTCGTGCCACCCCTAGTAGTAACTGCCATAAATTGCCCTTCATTTTTAGGATTTTGCATTGTATTGCTAGATAGGACACCTCTCTGATGTTGATTGCTAGATAGTGTACCCCTATATTGCTAAGTCGACTCTTGACCAAATTATTTTTCTAGATCTTTGATAGCTACAGAGTGAGACTCTATTTTCTAATTAGTACTTGAAATCTCTGATTTTAAGCCCCTTGGAGTCTCATCTTGTGTCTCAGTCTTCTTCAACAGGCGATCAAACGTCTCTTTAATTCTGGAATTGCTTGCAGCAGTGTCATGGATGTGTGGTGGAACATAAGGAACATTTTTAAAGCCTTCTTTGCGACCACAATCTACATCTGGACCCCTATTCCTATCATAGTATCCTCCGCAGTTATCACTGTAAGATCCATCTCTACAAAAGTTCCGACCTTGGAACCAATATTCCTGATTGGACTCTTGGGCGTTAGTCCAGAAATGCCCCATTTGATCAGTAACAAAACATTCATCCTTATGATAGAATGGCTCATCATACATGGGTGCACGTGGAAGTTGATGAATCACTACATTCACTCTCTCTTGGCTATACTTCATCATCACCTCCATACCTGTGCAAATCTGAGCAAGCTACTGCATGATCTCTTCATTAATTCTGGCCTGCTCTGAACCCACACTAACAATAAATGAACTCTTTGTGGAAGGTCTATCCCACGACCACCGTGCACGATTTGTCTTGACCACTCGTTACATTCATCTGCAATCCTTGCAAATGGTTGATCTAGAAACATGCACCCTATGATAGTGTCAACATAGGCCAGACTGTTCTTATCAAAGGAACAGTATAATATCTCCACCAAGGCTTCATCAACTATCTTGTGGTCAGGGACGCCCCTCAGACATTTTGTGAACCGCTCCTAAGTAGTGCTTATCGAATCACCAAGAGGTTTCTTGAAGTTGTTGATCTAGTCCTTCAACTTGAGCTTCTTCAATCTTGGGAGTACCTCTTTAAAGAGGCCTTCTGCATGTCTACCTAACTGGTGAGTGAACTCTGCGGGAGCAAAGATAGCTATAATACAACATTGCCTGTTAGAAACAATGGGAAGACACGAAGTCCCGCAGTATCCATAAATAGATTCTGTGTTCCCATCACACTCTTACAAACAAATTCCATATTGTGTAGGTAGGTATGATGATCCTCCAATAGTAAGCACAAAAATAGCCTATGATTCTGCAACGTCTGAAGTAACCCACTCGAGACTGTGAACTTTGTGTCTGCCGATAGAGTGGCAACATAATAGCTCCAGTCACCTACATAGCCATCAGATTCAACCTGTACTAATTCCATTGGTAAGCATTGGTGTTGAAATCCTGAGGCTGTGGAATATCCTCCAAAGGAGGTGGCTTCTCATTCCTGTCATCCTCATTATTATTCCTATTTAGTGCGGCATTGGCCGCATTATTGGCATTGTCTTGGTCCATTCTTCTTAATATTCGGTGGATCTCTGGATCAAATGAAGTTAAGGAATTTCCTTGAGTCCAAGTGTTGGACATACACTGCACTTATATCTTGAAAAAGAACAAACGTAAAATAAGGGAACGAATGATTAACACTCGAATTACTAATGAATTAACTAAGTCTAGCCGTATTCCTGACAACAGCGGCCAAATCTTAAGGTCGCCCAAGTTAGACTCCTTTTAGAGGATAAAGCGGTCGCTGTCAAGATATAGAATCTAACCAAGGTTAGGGTCGATCCCACAAGGAATACGTAGACTCAAGAAAATTCACCAATTTGCAATCTGAATAGTTAACTAACTTAATTCCCAAAAGGCAGGGGGGGTGGGGTTGAAATAATCAATGAGAAATTAAAACTAACTATTACGAGAAAACGTCAATAATGGAGAGCAACTAGGGAATTGTGTTCCCCATGATTTCCGAACTCAATATCACCGGATACCCAATTCTTTTCTAGTATAAGACATATAGGACGGTAATTTATGTTCACCAAGCCCTTTGGCCAAAGGTGAGAGGTGAATGTTACTATGTGACTTGGCCCATCTCCATAGTGTGCATTATTAACCATTACCTATTAGTCTTAGTATAACATCCCCTTAGCCTAGTTTAGTTGATTAGATGAGAACACATTAATGGAATCCTATTAATTAATCTCTTTTCTTATTCATTACTACCTTCATCCAATGTTGGCCACTACTAGAAAACATGCAAAATGAAGAGAGTTAATTAAAACATACATATACACTTTCCAAGAATTGTGAATTATTCGATTTTACTTTGTTAGTTCTTTATGGTTTTCACAACCCTAGTTTTGGATTCAACTACTAATGTTATGTGTAGATGTAGAGATTATGAATTGAAAAGACATAATTGAACACTTAAATAATGGATTTAAGAACAAGCAATCCAATTTCAATGAAAATCACAAGCTTTAAGATCAAATACAACCACAAGTGTTCTCAAAGACTCTCTTACAATCTTTTCTCTCAAAATATTGAGTTCTTTGAGTACTATATAAAAACTTATGAAAGATACCCTAAAAGACCTATTTATACTAATTAAATTCAAATCCTAAACAATATAGGAGAATTGGTTGGCACGCCATACGAAAGCTCTTTATGACTGGTATTGAAGTTTACGACCCATAATTAGGGTCTCTTACTCAACTACTGGAATATTGGACTTTAACTCTAGGATACCCCTCTATGACTCATGTCACGAACTGGACCAAGGGCCTAGACATGACCGGCTAATAGGGAACTCAAAAGGACCCCAAACAAGCCTCTTAGAGTATCATTTCATATCCTTAGTCACAAAAACAAGAGAATAACAACAACATGAGTGTATAAAACAAGGATAAGGGGCTAAGGGAATTCTTTGATAACATAAACATTAAAGAGTCAAGCTTGACAAGAATTACATTACTTATCTAACAACACCTCTAAACATAAAACTTAGTGGGATGCAAGACAAGTGACTGGACTTACCCTCATAGTCAAAAAAATATAATAAAGGATATGAAGTTTTAGCATAACATAAGAGCAAAAGGCATCCTCCTTGGAGTTGAGGACTCACCAACTTGCTTGAACAGATGTTACTAGCGAAGTGGAGGAGGATGATGACCGAATAGAGCTCTGGTTCCTACATGGTAACATCATGTAGCCATAGAGTATGCGTTAGTACATCTGAATGTACTAAGTATGTAGGATGCAAAGCAACAAGAGATAGGCAACAGAGGCAAAATGCAATATCATAAGCAATTGATAACATAATAACAATATGATATGTATAAGTGATGTTTAAAGTAGAAACATTCTTATATAGGATATACTGCGTGTGCAGGAAGAGACCATCATTTGGCTAATGGGTTTATCACCTCCCATCCTAGGTGATTGAGGTATTCAACCCTTAATTTGGTCATTGAATATGCCACCCCCATCTAAGGTGATTGATGTATCAACCCCTCAATTTGGTTATTAAGGTATCAACCCACTCAATTTAGTTAATGAGGTATCAACCCCTTAATTTGGTTAATGAGATATCAACCACTCAATTTGGTTAATAAGGTATCAACCCCTCAATTTGGTTATTGATCATCTCGGAACATTATAGAAGCTTATCATGAAATCAACACATGAATACCATACTTTCATCATCATAAAGTCACTCAACCCATATATCATGCATTAGGCTTTTAACAACTCAAGATACATAATCCGGACATTTTATCAAACACTTGCTAGGTGGTAATGCTAGTGCAAAACTGTGCAATTCAAGAGTGAAACCATGCAAGAAAATTTAATGTAAAACCACCCACCAGCACTTAGTAATACCATTATGAAATATAAATCAAAACACTTCATCAAATCTCAAGATAGATTAAACATCCATAGATCAAAATATGCTTAAAAAGTCACACTTTCATGAATCCCTAACATAGTTCATAGTCAAATCCATAATAGGTAAGACCCATAAGTAAATCAACTTAGAAACTTGCAAGTTGTTTAAAAAGGAAGCTTGGCACTATTGGTGAAAGGTCCCAATGGTTGAAATCCACATAGCTTGACTTTAGAGAATTCCTTGATGAAGATTCAAATAGAGACTTGAAGCTTGGTTTAATTCCATAAGATCTAGGAAGAGATTTGGCACTTGAATTTTGAGCGAAATATTTGTAAAAGTGTTTGAGAGGGTTTTTGGGAATGTCTTGTATGATATGAAGGTGAAATAAGGCTAAGTATAGGTATTTTCACGTATGGGAAGCCTTAGGTCCAATACTTAAATGCCTTGGATCAAGTAACAAAAACTAGCAAAAACATAGCCTCTTCGTGCCCCTGGCGCGTCGCATCGAGGCACGCCCGCTCATTAGTTTTTTCGTTTCTATGAAATTTTGTATTTTGCTACGGGTTCTCCAAAATTCGGGATAGACCCATTTCCCACTTAATTTTTCCCTTAACAAGAACATGAAGTTAGATTTTCGATATCATGTGACGATTTTGAGAAATATAGAAAGTATGATTCAGGACACTTCTGAGGCACATTTTCGGGTACTTTTTGGGGTCGTTTTAATATATCCCCCTTGTGAACATTCGTCCCAGAATGTCAAAGAAACATACATCAAAAAAGTAATCATGAAGAAATCAGCCCCAACAAGAATGCAATAATACACTTGAACCCCATTTTCAAAATCTCAGACTAATTGTTAAAATCATCATGAACTTGTCAACAACAACATGAATGCATGCAATGATATAAGGGCTAAAACATAAGACTTGGAGTCATAAAAAGGACTTAATGTATTATGATAAGATTGAATAGAATGGAAGAGATATAGATATTGCTTCTCCATGCCCACTCCGGCTCCCCGATAGACACTTTTGACTTGACAAATCATTCAAAGGGCCTTGACGAACACCACCTCCTTTTTAATCGACTTTTCCACCCTTTCATCCAATACCTCCATCGGTACCTTCTCCTAAGCCAACTTATCCTCCACAACCTCAAAGAGTTCTATAGAACTAGAGTCACCAACACATCCCTTCAACCTAGAAGCATGAAGAGCCGGATGAACCATATCTATATCCCTGGGTGATTCCAATCCTTATGCAACCTTACCAATTTCTCCTCCAAACCCTATAAGAACCTACAAACTTTAACCCAATTGTCAACCTTAAACGCACATAATCCACCTGGTACCATGAACCACCATCTCCCCTTTGGGAGATAAACTCCACTCTACTATTGTTTACCTAAAACTTCCAACCCTAGCAAGGTGGAATCAAGGCCTTGCTTAAACTATACCTCTTCAACCAAAGAAGATTTGGAACCATCAAGAACACTACACTACCATTCTCAATTTCCTCCAACCTAACTCCCAATCTAGCCAACTGATGGACCCCTCTAGTCACCTCTTTACCACCATCATCCATATAGGCTAGCCTAGAAACCCTACTTAGAGCATCGACCATAATGTTAGCCCTACGAGGGTGATAATGAACACTCATATCATAATCATTGAGGAGTTCTAACCACCTTCTCGTTACCCATAATTCACACTTACCATATTTAGCACGCAACCTCTCGTCCCACAAGATTTGCAACACTATCCCCAAAGATTCCCATTACCCATCCATAATTCACAAGCAACCCCAATGCATCAACATTCATAATATCACCCTCAAATGATCCCCAAGCTTTCCCTCATCTCCTGGAATGAACCAACATACCATCACCAAGGACCACCACAAACATAACAAGGTAGTGATTAAAGACCCTATTTATGAGACCTATAGACATAGCTGGTGCATTAGCCAAATCCAAAGACACTACCCCCAAATTCACATTATTGGAAAGAACATCAAGAACCCATCTATCACCGAAGCAACTCAATAAAAATGACTTAGGTTCCATACCCCTAACTCTTACAAGATGATAAATGCAACCCTTAGAGAGCAATTAGACCTTAAGTCAAGAAATGGACTTACCCCTTCACTACCACTTTGCAATCCCCCACTCAAGAATAGGTTCATTAGGGAGTTGGAATCTAACTCTACGGGCCATACAATCCAAGGGGGACACAATATGTATGCAACTAATCCATCCCAAGTATGACATCAAAATCCATCACATCTAATTCAATCATAATAACAGGGCAAGACCAAAAGCAATAAGGTCATGGGACAACCCCTATAGACTTTTCTTACAATAATAGATTCACCTATGGAGTATACACTTCATAAGGTTCACTTAACACCCGGGGCACACATGAATCTTACTAGCAACAAAAGGGATAAGAGAAGGAATAGGGACCCCCAAAACCATCAAAACATGCATAATAAAATCAATGAAAACCACTAAATTACCGGTAGCATCATCAGGCACCTCATCCCCTCCATGCCTTCTTTGAAGGGCATAGAACCGATTGTGCCTTGGGGAACCACCTTGAGGATGAACATCTTCACCCTTGCCTTGCTTAAGAGGACAATCTTTCTTCTTATGCCCCTTTTCACCACAACGAAAACCTGCATTGGTGTCTTTCTGAAATGACCCCAAAAAGTACCGAATATGTGCCTCAAAATGCTTGGAATTTTAAATTCCATATATCTCAAAATCTTTTTGCTATTTCAAAAATTCATGTTCATATTCTTATTCAGGGGGTCAGAATTAAGGGTACAAGGGTGTAACTCCAATTTAAGAGCGAAAGATTAGCAATTATACTTTTTCAAGGTGTGAATTTCAGGGAGGAATTCGCAACCCCCTCATGAAATGCCACTGTACAAAAAGTGGCCTGCTTTTTCTAACTCGGTCCAAGACTTTTAAGTCTTGGGACTAAGTGGTCCCAAACATATTTGTACCTATACTTAGCCTTATTTAACCATCATATCAACCTAAACATTTTCCAATACTCAACTAAACACTTAGCCATATTTTCACCCCCCTTCAAACTCAAGTCTCAAACCCTCATCCTAAGCTAAGTTTTTCTTCAAGGTTCCTCTTTAAGATTCAATTCTCCATCTTCAATCTTCACCAAATTCATATCCAAGCTAAGGTATGTGAGTTTCTTTCATGGGTTCCTTTCACCCATGATACCCAAGCCTCCTTTTACTCAAATTGCATGATTTAAAGTTGATTTACAAAAGGGTCTTGCATATTATGAAATTCACTACACACTATGTTAAGGCTATGTAAAATTGTGACTCTTTTTCTATCTTTTAAGCTATAAATGTTGGATCTATTGTAAGATTTGATAAGGGATTTTGATGTATATTGCTTGAGGGTGTTTCAAGGTGTGCATTGATGGTTTTACAATTGATTTTATTGCACGATTTCATCTCTATATTTTATGGTTTTATACTAGTATTAGATGCCCTCTAAGTATTTGATAAAATGTCCGGATGTGGTTTCTTGTGGAGTTGAAAGTTTAAAGCATGAGATATGATATGGATGACTATATGATGATGAAATGAGCTTATGTATATGATATAATCTATATAAAGTGATGCATTAGACCTTACCCAATCTGGGGGGATAAAAGCCTAGGTAATCAAGGTGGCAGTTTGTACTCATCAACTATGTGAGTGGTTTGTACTTCGCTAGCGTGGTGATAAGGTGTGATTTTTATCATCCATGTGAGGAGTTTGTACCACACTTCCAGAGTGATAGGGTGAAACCATCATCAACCACCAAGGGGTTTGTACCTTGAAAATCTAGCTTGGCCTCTTCTACACATATGATATCCTATATGAGCATGAGTTACTTAAGCATGTTTTACTTATGTATTGATCGTACATGCTATATTGTTATATTATGCCTATTGCCTATTATTACACATTTTGACTATGATGCCTAATTCTTGTTGTACTGCATCCTACATACTTAGTACATTCAAAATACTAACGTATACTCTTGCCTACGAGATATCACCAAATAGGATCTGGTGCCCAAGTTGATCATCCTCCTCCTCCACATGGCTAGCTCGATACTACTTAAGCTAATTGGTGAGTCCTCCACTTCGGGGACCTTAGTCTATGTTGCTCTTATTATGTATTGGGACATTCTTCCTTATGTTCTATTGCTTGGTTGTTTTGTCTTGGCCCCCGCTCTTATTTATCTATTAGAAGTGTTTGTTGGACATGTTATGTATCTATAATACCAGGTTGATTCTTTTCTATTGATTATGATGTTATGAAAGCTTTTCCCTTAGTCATGTTTACCCTTATTCTTACTCTTTTATGTAGTTTATATGCTTCCGCGACCAATAATGTGTAATGACAAGTTAAAATATTTATTTGGGTTTCCTTCGGCTTCTCCATTCACCGTGTCACGTCCAGGCCCTAGGCTTGGGTTGTGAAAATTTCAAACATGGGCCTCTATGATTCTTACCACATGTTGGATACATAGCGTGGGGTATCTCACCACCATTACCTCTACATTTGGGACTTTGGAACTTTCCTTCAAATGGGCCTTCTTGGCCTCCTTACCCCTTCTTTTCCTCATCTTTTCCTCCTCCATTTATTCAACATAAGCCATCAAGCGGGAAAAATC
This sequence comes from Solanum clarkiae, assembly GCA_011800125.2. Lineage (NCBI taxonomy): Eukaryota > Viridiplantae > Streptophyta > Magnoliopsida > Solanales > Solanaceae > Solanum > Solanum clarkiae. The sequence continues at coordinate 8,708 of JAABOM020064411.1, read as the reverse complement.
CATATCACTAATCAATATAGAGGATCGACACTCCTTACTCACCAAATCGAATACACCCATCACAAACTTATTCATCTTAGACCTTGGATCGACCACCAATTGTGGAGTATATTTTGAGAGTTAGTTGAACTTGAGGGCATACTCCTTCACACTCTTAGATCCTTGCTTTAAATTCATGAATTCCATCATTTTGGCCTCCCTAAGGTCAAGAGGAAAGAACTGATTGAGGAAGTCCACCTTAAAATTATCCCATAGAATCACATTGTTGTTCCCCTTCTCCTCCTTCCATTGAGTAAACCATATTTGGGCCACCCCCTTGAGTTGGTAAGACACCAACTTTGCCTTCTCCTCTGACCTAATACCCATGATTGCCAACACTTTATACACCTAATCCACAGATTCTTGGGGGTCCTCATCCACCTTAGAGTTATATAACTCCAGTGGGTTTATCCTCATAAAGTCCCTTACTCAAGACGCTAGGGTATGAATATGAGGGGCTTGTCCCCTTGGTTGATTTGATTATCCACGAAATAAGCCAACATGGTAAGCGTATCCTGGAATTTTTCATAAGCCGGTTGTTCTTCAGGAGAGCAGGCTTTTCTTTGTCTTGTGTTAGGCATGATCTAGCATAGCAAGGAACAATCATTAGGGGGAAAAAAACCTTACCACAACTCTGTAGCATGACATTGACCATAAAGAAGGGAAATATTTCCTAAAATGTCCCATCGTCTCTTACACATAATTGTGGTGTATAACAAGACCATGAATAAGACTCTAATCGACATGGTATGTCGGATGCTGAGGAGCATTAACATCCTTGTGCTCTAGTACCATCTTTGTCACGATTGGGACATAGGGCCTAGACGTGACCGACGAATGGGGAACCCGAAGGGACCTCAAACAAGCCTTTTGGCATATCATTTCATATGCTTGGTCATGGAAACAAGAGAACAACAACAAACTGAGAGTGTAAAACAAGGATAAAAGGCTAAGGGAATTCTTCCATAACATAAACATCAAAGAGTCAAGCTTGAGCATAATTACATGACTTGTCCAACAACACCTCTAAATAATGAACTTAGCGGAGGCCAAGACAAGAGAACGGGCTCACGCTCATAGTCAAAATTATATAATAAAGATAGAAAGTCTTAGCATAACGTAAGAGCAAAAGACATAGTCCTCGGACTTGAGGAGTCACGAACTTACTTGAATAGATGTTACTAGCCACGTGGAAGATGATGACCGAATAGTGCTTTGGTTCCTACATGGTAACATCATGTAGGCATAGAGTATGCATTAATACATTTTATTATATTATGTATGTAGGATGCAATGCCACAAGAGATAGGCAAATAGGGAAAATGCAATAACATAATCAATTAATAGTATAATAACAATATGGCATGTATGAGTGATGCTTAAAGTAGAAACATGCTTATATAGACCAAACTACGCATGTTAGAAGAGATCATCATTTGGCTAATGGGTTTACCACCTCCTATCCTAGGTGATTGAGGTATTTACCCCTCCATTTGGTCATTGAATATGCCACCCCCATCTAAGGTGATTGAGGTATCAACCCCTCAATTTGGTTATTGAGGTATCAACCCATTCAATTTTGTTAATGAGGTATCAACCCCTCGATTTGGTTATTAATCATCTCGGACCACTATAGAAACTTATCATGAAATCAACACATGAATATCATACTTTCATCATCATAAAGTCATTTAACCCATATATCGTGCATTATGCCTTTAACAACTCAAGATACATGATCCGGACATTTTATCAAACACTTGTCGGGTGTTTAATGCTAGTATAAAACTGTATAATTATGAAATATACATCAAAATACTTCATCAAATATCAAGATAGATTAAAGATCCATAGCTCAACATATGCTTAAAAAGTCACACTTTCATGAAACCCTAACATAGTTCATAGTAAAATTCATAACAGGTAAGACCCATAAGTAAATCAACTTAGAAACATGAAGCTTGGGCACCATGGGTGAAAGGTCCTAATGGTTGAAACCCACATACCTTAACTTTGGAGAATTCCTCGATGAAGATTGGAATGGAGACTTGAAGCTTGGACGAATTCCTTAAGATCCGGGAAGAGATTTGACACTTGAATTTTGAGTGAAATATTTATCGAAGTGTATGAGAGGGTTTTTGGGAATGTCTTGCATGATATGAGTGTCAAATAAGGCTAAGCATAAGTATTTTCACGTATGAGAAGACTTACGCTAAAGGCCCAAAGCCTTGGACCGAGTAACAAAAATTGGCCCAAAAAAAGCCTCTCCGCGCCCCTGGCACATCGCGCCTGGGGCACCCCTGCTCACTATTTTTTTATCACTTTGAAATTTTGGATTTTGCGATGGTTGCTCTAAAATTAAGGTTAGACTCATTGCCCACTGAATATTTCCCCCTGAATAAGAATATGAAGTCAGATTTTTGATATCACGTGTGAATTTCGAATTAAATAGAAATTAGAATTACATGCGCTTCCGAGGCACATTTTCGGGCACTTTTTGGGGTCATTTAAACTCGTAAAGAGGTTTATGCCCATAAAGGGGGTTTTGTCTAATGACATTCCTGAAAGTCTAGATTTCTGATCCTCAGGGAATGAATCATCTTCTATGACTCATAAGCTCATCTACGACTGATCTGCATGTTCATAGAATGAACTTCAAAAATCATCCCCTCACTAGAAATCTTCACGAATCCTCCTTATGGCCCGAAGATGTCATGACCCAAGCCTAGGGCATAGATTTGACATGATGCATGGGGAACCCAAAGGGACCCCAAGCAAGCCTCTTAACATATCATTACACATCCTTGGTCGCGGAAGAAATAAAATACAACAAGAGATAGTAAATAGGGACAACGGGGCTAAAGGACAACTTACATATCATTAACATCAAGAGTCAAGAGAGAGTCAAAGCTCATATCATAATACAAAACATGTCCAATAACACCTCTAAAAGATAGATACTTAGCGGGCGCCAAGACAAGCTAACAAGCTCACTCTCATAGTCAACATATACATAAAAGAAGATAGTCTTGTAACATAGTATGAGATCATAAACATCGTCCCTGCAATGGAGGACTCACCAAAGAGCTTGAGAGAAGTCGTACTAGCCATGTGGAAGAGGATGATCAAGTGGGGCTCCGGATCCTATATGGTGACATCATATAGGCATAGAGTATGCATTGCTATGTTTGAATGTACTAAGTATGTTGGATGCAATGCAACAAGGGATAAACAGCATAAGCAAAATGCATAACATAGGCGATGAGTAAGAATATAACAATATGGCATGTATGAATAATGACTGAAGTAAAACCATGCTTATATAGAACATAATACATGTGTAAGGAGAGACCATTATTAGTGTATATCAAAGGCCTACCACCCTGTTGGAGAGGCGAATGAGGTACGAACCCCTCAATAGGTTGATGAGGTGCAAACCCCCCAACATGGTTGATAAGGTACAAATCCCCCAACATGGTTGATGGAGTACAAAACCCTTACATAGCATCAAGGTACAAACCCCTCGACATGGTCGCACAGGCCTACCACCTCCCGAGCAAGGCGATCGAGGTACAAACCCCTCAACAAAGTTACTCGGGCCTACAACTTCCCGAGTGAGGCTTGGTCAATTACCAATAATATAGCAATAATATCATATACATATATTTATTTCATCATCATATAGTTATTTAACTCATAAGACATGCATTGAACCTTCAATTCCTCAAAATAAATGAACCGGACGTTTTATCAAACACTTGGCAGGTGTGTACTGCTAGTTTAAAACCATGCAATTCAAGAGCGGATTCATGTTAGAAAATTCAATATAAAACCATCAATAGATACTTGGTAACACACTCAAGCAATATAAATCAAAATGCTTCATCAAATCTCACAATAGATCTTAGATATATAACTCAAAACATGCGAAAACAATCGCAATTTCATAAACCCCAACATAGTGTGCAGTGGAACTCATAATAGATAAGACCCATGAGTAAATAAACTTTAAATCATGTAATTTTAGGTAAAAGGAAGCTTGGGCACCATGGGCGAAAGGACCCAATGGTTGAAACCCACATACCTTGACTTTGGAGAATCCTTAAAGAAGATTGGAGATGGAGACTTGAATCTTGAATGAGAACCTTAAGATCCACATGCTTTTTGAGACTTGAAATTTGGAGATGAAATATTGTGTAAGTGTTTGAGAGAGTACTTAGGAATGTCCTGAATGAAATGAGGGTGAAATAAGGCTAAGTATAAGCATTTTCACGCATGAGAACACTTAGGCCCAAGACTCAAAGGCCTTGTACTGGACTAGAAAAACAGTGCACAACATACACAGCAGTGTGCCCTTGGCACGTCTCGCCATGGCTGCTGATCGTTACCGGAAATCGCATTTTAACAATTTTCAAATTTTGCTACGGTTGCTCTTAAATTGGCGTTAGACCCATTTCCACTCAATTTGAGCCCTTTAAGAAGAATATGAAGTCGGATTTTTGATTTTACACATGAATTTGAGATACATGAAAATTACGATTCTAGGCACTTCCGAGGCACATTGTCGGGCACTTTTTGGGGTCGTTTCAATATCTCGCCCTTGGGAACATTCGTCGCCAAATGTGAATGAGACGTACATGAGAAGAGTATTCATAAATAGGTTAGCTCGAACAATAATGCATCAAAACAGTCAAAACATCATTTTCAAAGTCTCAACATAAGTGTAAAATCGCCATGAACCTTGACAACATAAACATGAATGCATGCAAATGACTTAGGGGCTAGAAATGAGACATGAAACCACATAGAAGACTTAGAATTAGTACCTTAGACTTGAATAGGATGGAAAAGATAAGGGTATCGCCTTTGCATATCCGCTTCGGCCTCCGAAGTAGCACTTTTGACTTGTTGGTTCCTCCAAAGGACCTTCACTGAAGCAACATCCTTGTTCCTCAACCTCTTCACTTGTCTACCTAAGATCTCAATAGAAGAAGGGAACTTCTTCATAGGTCAAGTTGTCTTCAAATATCCCTACAACATCAAGAGGGATTATAGCATTAGGATCACCCACACACTTCCTCAACATAGACACATGAAAGATCGGATGAACCAATTCAATTTCTCTTTGCAAATCCAACTCGTAGGAACCTTACTAATCCTTCTCATCACCTTATCAGGATCCACATATTGAGGGCTTAACTTGCCCTTCTTACCAAAATGGACCATACCCTTCATGGGTGACACCTTCAAATAAACTCAATCACCAACCTTGAATTCAAGATCCCTTTTTCTCACATACGCATAAGACTTTTGGTGACTTTGGGCTATTTTCAACCTTTATGTAATCATCCTTACCTTCTCCATTGCATCCACAACAAGATCCGGACCCCATAAATCCACCTCTCCAACCTCATACCACTCGACCAATGATCTACAATGTCTACCATAGAGAGCCTCAAAAGGAGCCATACCAATAATAGAATGATAGCTATTGTTATATGCAAACTCAATCAATGGAAGATAATCATCCTAAATACCCTTAAGCTCGAATACAAAAGCCCCAAGCATGTCCTCAAGTGTTTGGATAGTTCTTTCGATTTGGCCATCCATGTGAGGGTGAAAGCCTGTACTAACACTATAAGAAAAACTGTATCTATGGAAAGGAAATCTAGTCTCTAAAAGTTCAAATCTGGTCCCAAATGAGTAATTTGATACCAGAAAAGTGTGGTTACCACTGGTCACAAACGCTTCCTTCGCTAAAAGCCAATTAGGATGCGATTAGAATCTCATCCATATTTGTTTTCTGGGATGGGAAAAAATATATACACTATATACTAATAGCGACCCGAAAAATAAGGTCACCACCCGCCCTTATAGGTTCCATCGCTAAATGTCAATAACAACGCGATGTAAGCACTGGTCCTTAAAATCTTATGATGACTAGAACAAATCCAGTTCCTAAATAACCTTTAGAGACTACTTTGCTGGTCCTAAGCTTTGATATCGAAAAGTTATTTCTACTCCTAAAAAGTTATTTAGGACTAGAAAATTGATCTGTAAGTGCTTTGTAGACCATAAAATATAGTTCTGAATGATATATGTGTATCACCCCACATCTTACAATACTAGTACAATGCAAATGAAATATGACATGGTTTGGTCAAATTAGCGCTAATTTTTAGAAGTGCCTGAGTCTCGTATTAATGGGCTATATGTGCATCTAACGCTTAATAGGGTCGAGTATATGCATGTTTTATGTCAAATTGAGGAGATTACGGCCTTAAATGAAGTAAGAGAATTGAGGTGCTTGTAGGACTTTGTAAGCAAGCAGGTGAGTTACCCACTTGCCCGACTCAAATTTGCTAGCTAAACGGAGACGAGGCTCGACGTCGAATTAGCCCAAATCTGAGTATGAATAAAGTTCGTGTTAATGGTCTAAATTTATCCCATGTTTTAGCATCACACATGTACTATATTTTGAGCCCAAGAAAGATATTAAAAAGGGCCCAAAGACATCATAACACACCTAACAAATTGGGCCAAAATTAAGTGAAAGGAAGGTTGGAAAATAGGCAGCCCAAGTCCATCAACTTGGAGACCCATTTAGGCCCAAGTGTAAGGGCCAAGCTGGTGGATAAGCAGTTTATTAATATATGGTTTAAGATGGTCAAAAAGACAAGAGTAAGGCAGCCAAGCTAGCCTTGAAAAAGGGATAAAAACCAGAACACAAATTCATTTCAACTTAGACAAGAAAAAATCTGCCTCCTTGGTATTGGTTTGCTCTCATTTAAAGGGGTGAAAGACAAGCTTTACAACATCACAAGGGTCCCTGAAGAAGGTATAACCTTGAGTTTGAAGGTGAGTAAATCTAAGAATGCACCTAGTATGGTTTGTTTATCAAAATCGAAGGAAGAAGTTAATCACACATATGCTAGAAATTCCAGACAGATTGTATGCTAAGGATTCTCGTGCACTTTTCTTGTTAATTAAGAGGCTTTTCTCTTGTTAGTTGGATTTATTATGAATTAATACTTATGTATTTAGCAAAGGTTGGTCTTTACAGTAATGTAAAAAGGCTGATTAACGACTTTTACAGTGCACAAAAGTGAGTCCTTATATGATATTGCAATTATGTGTTTAATATGAACTTGTGGCCTGTTGGATAGAAGGCTATTGCCTCACATCCTTATCGACTGATTTGTTACTGTTCTATGACTGGTTAAAGATTGTTTGTATGTGTAAATATTGCTGGAATAGTTTGGTTAGAGTTGGAATAGGTTTGGAAGTGTCGACGTCGAAATGTAGCGAAGGAAGGTAATGTTATGCTACCCATTTTTAGGTTGTGTAGAATTATTGTGTGTTGTGCTTTGTGGGCTGTTGTAAGACTGTTATGGCACTAAAACAAGCTATTAATGATGTGTACATGGGAATATGTATTAGAAAGATACGATTAGGGGCGTAAATGTTGAAAGAATACGCTCGGGTTTATAAACACCCGCTTGCTGCCCATGTATTGTTTTCTTATGTGATTGGATTGCCAAGATGTATTTATTGGCTTCTAATGCTAGTTTTATCACCTACTATGCTGTAGATAAGTGTTTGGAGAAAGGGAAAATTGTCTCAAGGTAGTAACAGGGTCATACAACGAGGTATGTAAGGCTACTTGACTTCATATTATTTGGCATGAAACAGAGATCTTTCCTTGGTACATAAAGGCATCTACCAACTTTGACACAATTATTAACCGTGTCTACCATCTTGCACAGGTTCATATGCTCCCATACATAGTCACCTTCAAATATGCATATATACATGGATACCAAGTCACATGAGTCCTTAATGCTAAATAAAGTTCACGAGTTGTCTCATTTCATATGTATTCCATTATTTGTGTAACATACTCTTTTCATTGTCATATTGTCTTGTATGACTGTTTACATGTCACATGCTATATCTACAGTCTTACAGTTTCAATATTATGACCACTAAAAGAATCATCTCAAAGGTAATTGCAAGATAAAGTATATAGTTTTTGATGGCTCGTAGCCCGAGGGGTGGAAGTAACACCTAGCCCGGGATGATCCTATCACGGGGGCAGCCCGAGGGGTTAATGAAGAACCTATCCAAGGACGAACCCGATACAGTTCACCATTGATCAGTTGGTCATTTGTATTACAGCTGTGCACAGATTTTTTAAAGTAAAGGTAAAGTAATATAAAAAACATAAAGTACATGATCCCACAGTATAACTAAAGGTGGTTGTCACGACCCAACCCAGGGACCATGATTAGTGCCGATTAGGCACCCAGACAAACACTAAACCAGATTTCCATCTATAATATCTAAGGAATCTATGGAAATTTCGGCAGAGTTTCCTCTGTTTTACTGACTAACCAAACCTGCAAACAACAACACCATCATACAACAAATATCTGTACACATATATATGCGGGCCGACAAAGTCACCGCTGCGGTAGAACCGCCTAACAAATGTATCACACATATGTAGTCATACCACGTGCAATGTCTCACACCCATATGTATCCACAGACCTCTATACATACGAACTGAATCATAGAATGTGATAGGGCCCCGTCATACCCTCGAATATATATAAATGCAAAATACAGAAAATAACTGTACATGTATATACTAAAAATCTGCTCCTG